>VXAY01002113.1:645070-731145 GCA_013399855.1 Oxyruncus cristatus
CTCTGGTTTTGGCAATTCCTGCCTCTCTGGCTCCTTGTTTACCTATCATCTTTCACACATACCCCTTTGCCAATTTGTTAATTCTCTGTCCTATTCCCTGGTTTCTTGTGTTTCCTCAAGGACATTGATCTGAGTCTTACTGTTTCACTAGTTCCTTTAGCCAGTGTTCTTGATCCAAATCCACAGCAAATAACCTATTATCCACAGAGACACAGAAGTATTCAGTACGCTTGTAAAAAAAGACAAATATTTCCCAGTTCATCAGTCACAGACGTGATCAAACTCAAGAAATTCTGAAATTGTGAGTGAAGAAAAAAAAAAAAAATTGGGTTTGGACTAAGTTTAGAAAATTTCCCAATGAAATAATTTTCCCGAGTGTTTTGAAATATTTGAGACGCCCGTGATGTAAGTGACTAAATGGAGCTGAGCTTGGCAGCCCTGGCTCCTGCAGGCTCTCTGCTGTATCCAGGGCTCCCAACCTGTGCTCCTCTCAGCACGACCCGGATTTCAGCACGCCCAGCCTGTGCTGCAGGGCTGAGCTTGGCAGACGCACCAGCACCTTCGGGCTTGCAAGCTCCCGCTTCCAGAGGAAGGGATGTGGAGGCCAGGAGTTCTCCAGCTTTGGGGCAGCCTGTAGGGCAGCGGTGCCTTGGAGATGAGGGCTTGCTGCTTGTATCTCTGAGTCCGGTTTTAGGTGAACTAGCAGAAAACCAGGACTGCTTGCTCAGAATTCTTTAAAGATGGCACGGTTTTTTGTACAGTCACAGTGTCTTCCCCCCCTCAGTCTTTTTAATTGGAAAATTCCTGAGTATAATAATTCCTGGCTGCAGTGGAATAGAATTAGGCCTGGAGTGTCTGAGCTGCAAAACACTACTTAGTCATTTGGGATCATTTGGAGTATATGTTAAGGTAGACAGAAATACCTTGGTATGAGAAGTCCACCACCTTCCTGTTTGAACCAAGGAATCGAAGAACAGCTGCTGTTCCCTTAGGGATCCACATACCTACCAAGAGGGGTGCACCAGCCTTGCTTGATGTCAATGCTGCCCTTCTTCAGAACCAACACAGAGCAGAACACTCTGCTGATGGTGCCTATAATTGTTCCCCAGATCAGGAAAACCTCCTAAATGTGTGCAAACACATCTATCTTCAGAAAGCATGTAAAAGTACGTAAGACCACTGGACATGTCTGAAGATATTCGTTCCCCAAGATCCTTATCCTCCTAGAAGATAATTTGTTCATCAGAAACAAATTACCCAGCTGAACATCACAGAAATAATGAAGTTGTCAGCAACAGCAGCACAACTGTGATGTTTTGTCAGCCTCCTGTTGATTATGCTATCTAGTCAGACACTCCAGATAGAGATAATTTATGCCATGTATTGTTTGGCTATGACTACTCCCAGCTGCACTGCGTTTAATTCAAGTTACAGCAGAACGTATTACAAACAGGAATTAAGAGGCTTTTCATAGCTGGCAATTTCTAGATTAGGGAAGAATAAAGAAAAACCAGAATTTACCAATGTTGAGCATGGAACAAAGCTGAACAGAGGCAGACACACAATTCCAGAGAAGCACATTTTTTTTTTAAGCTACAGACATTTTTAGGGTTGTGACACAGTCATTAAAAAACCCAAAAAGAACATATAAATATATAGATAGGTGTCATTGCAATTTTTGTGTGATTGCAGCAATTAGCAGTGTACTTACTAATATAAGGCCTATTTCTGAAGATTGATCTCCCCTTTCTTCAGAACTTGTGGTATAAAAGCATCTGTTATAAAGCACTACACAAGTGTCATTATTTTTCATACTGAATGAAGAGACAACTTTGATAACAGAAGAACAACTTCCTACTGTTCTGTGAACACCAAACACTGTTTATTTCACTAAACAGATACTCTTTAAAGAGCAGCTTGTTTGCCCTGATAAAAGCAGAGATCTGTTTACAAGCAATGACTTCTCTTTAACAAATTTAAGTCAGGCATTTAAAAAGAAAACACAAAAAACCAACCAACCAACCAACAAAAAAAAGCAAACCAGAACAAAAAAACACCCGAAGAAGGTACCATTTCAGGAAAACTTTGCTGCTGAGGACAAGGAGTAGGAAGAGGGGGGCTGTTTTCAAAGGCTAGTATTTACCTGGGGAGAAAAATCTGTCCAGATCCTGATGGAGACAGATTATTCTAGATAACAACAATTCAAACCCAGAGCCTATTTGTCTGCATTATCAGAGGAAGAACCAAAGGAGATCTGTCTCACTGGACCAGCTTTTGTGAATAGCCCCGTAGGCCATCTCTGTAACAGAGAAGCATCAAGATTCCTGGCTGTAAGAGTTTTCCACAGGCTGGAATTCATACTGCAATCATTTGGTCTGATGTGGCTGTTCATTTACATTTGAGTTAAAATGAAAAAAAAAACTCTGAGGAATTCCAAACCAGTGTCTCGCAGGAACAATACAAAAACCTAAACAGAAGAGGAGCGATGGCTGTGAAGTAATTCCACATTTTCCAATGCCATTCTATTTCACAGGGAGTTCAAGAGCACATTTCAACCCTCATTCGCTACTGAGCGTTTATGAGGGCTTTCAAATCACGAAGATCCAAGGTTTACTGCAGAGGCAATGTACATGGACACTGCAATTTTTGTTAAAACCTTTTTGTCTTTTAGAGAGACAAGGACATATTATTGTGTATACTTTACAGGGGGCATGGGGCACAGCAAAATCAGTGGCACAGCTCAAAGTACGGGATTGTTCTTTCCTCAAGTGCAACATTTCAATAAAAGTGAAATTAAAATGCAGGAGATGCAACCAAATCTTTCCTGCGTAGAACATAAAAGATCTGTAACATACTTTGCCAAAAATCATTACTTTTTTATTGCAGTGGAGGCTTTTAAAATACGAAGTAGTGAGAACAGCAGTTCATGAAAATATCTTCTCATCACTTTCCTTAAGGCCAAAAATGGATGAATCTGTTCCCTTTCAATTAGTCATGTCAGTAAGCAATAAACACCAGCACTCAGCTCCCTGTGTTCCGAGTCCTCTCCACCACCACAAAGGAGATCAGAAGGGAAAGGGATCATCGCTCCCTACAGCAGGTACTGTTTGGACGGGTGTGGTTCACAGTTCCTCCTCCCATTCTTCTGCCTCCTTCCCATCCTCACTAATGCCTCAACCAACTCCAAAGGTGAGAAACGAACCTGACATAAACTTCTGCTTTTCACGGCAGGTTGCAGCAGGCCTTACTCTGGTTTCCAAAAGGTCAAAGAGAATCTGATTCAGACCATGAGATTCTTGGCTTTATTTCCCATATTCAGGTTCTGACTTAGCAAAATCCACAGCATGCAGCCCTCAAGCCACCTATTACTCCTTTCAGAGCTGAAAGGAACCTAATCCCTCTTCAGGAGGGGTTGTGGTTAAGGCCAAATCCTGAGGTCTATGAGCTTCCATCCTGTTCATGGGACTACTGGGATGTCTTTACTCAGTCTCCTAATCCTCATATCAGAAAGAACAATGCTGGTTAATCTTGGGACTTCCAGCACACAACAGAACTCTGGCAAGTGCTGGGATCCACAGGAGGCAGGACAACTCCTGGCCTGCTCCAGGTCACACTCTGAGCTGGTTCAGTCTCGTCACCTTTTCTTCTCCAAATCACAGTAAAACACGTGTTAGTCCCCGAGTGGAGATGTTGGCTGGGAAAACCTTTGAGATCTCAGGCTCACATACCCTGAAAGTTCCCTGTATCAAGAATGTTTTGTTATCCACATGTTCACTTACGTTTCGGTTACATGCAGCATCTTGAAAATATTAAAAATTAACTTCAAAAAGTGTAAAAAAAACAACACCCCAACAGAATATTATAAATAACTACTACCTATATTCTTATAAATGAAGCACTTCAAAAGTGTTTGTACATCACAATCCAGATATTACATTCATTAGGGCTGTCACAGGAGACAGATGGGGAATATAATTTGCTACTGTGTTAAAAGATGGAATATTGATTTGGAAACAAGGACTCATGGTCCAATGAAACAACACTCTGCAGCTAGAAGTGCTAATCTGACTTCATCTGAATAGCCTTAATAAATATTTGCAAACCCAGGCAGCTTAGGTGGCTTAATTAAGAAAACACTTGCTTTTCACCTTTAGGAATTAATTTCCTTCAGGGTCAGTGTTTGGTGGTCTTACAGCTATCACACAAACTTCTACACACTTTGGAATGATTAATGGTCCCTGTTCCAAAAAATTATGAGGTGCTATAGGGAAAAATTAACTGAATTCACACAATGTGAAACTTCTCATGGAGTAGCTTTTCTCTGCATATTTTTTTTAAAAAAAGGGGCATGATCTGTGTGCGTGTGTGTCACAGATAACTCGTATGTGAGTGCCCCCAAACCTGCACAGAATTCCCTCATGTCCTAATGCAGTGAGGCTCTCCCAGAGGCAACACTGAGCCCAAATGAAGTTTTACAGTATTAAGTGCTGACAAGAGAATTATCCTTCAAATAACACCGATGAATATGACACCTGAGCATTTGTACAGAAAAACCCAAACAACTCCCAAGGTTTTAATGCAGATGCTCTTTTCAGATGATGTTTTCTCTTGCCTGCACTTTCTAATAAAACTATGTAGTTCAGTTTTAATGAGGGGCCCTAATTAGAAAGAACTTGAGCATTAGCTACTGTCGGTATTCAGGATGAATTTCTTGCCTTGCTTCATCTTTTATATAAAGTTGTTTAATAAGAGAAGTTCAATTTGGTTATTCCAGCTGCACTTGGGAAGACTCTGTGTCAAACATGAATCACAGGGCTCTTTCTTAGAATTGCTGGTGCAGATGGCTCTGTTGTCTGCTGTTCAATACAAACAAGGTGACTTTTCTTGAGAGAAATATTGAGCTACAGACAGGAAGGGAAAAGTCAAGCTGGCATGAACAACTTCAGCCTTGAGTCATAGATAAGGAGCAACCACGAAAAAAAAATTTAGCAAAGGAGTTCAATGAGAGAGCAATCCCTTTGACAATATTCTGTCAGAAAACTGAGGTACATTTTCACAGTGTCTTCAGTACAGAGATGGGGGTTTTGTGTTGGAATTACTGCTGTAAGCACAAACACTTGGAAGGTCCATGGATTGCAAACAGATGGAACAGGAAAAGGAAAGTAGCAGGAGGGGTTTGTCTAATGGTCACCAAGTGTACCTGAGACAGAGCTGGAATTGGACATTAATATTGTTCCAGTATTTAAACCTCATTATATGGCTTAACAGAAATGCTGGAATTCTGTCCAATCTTTTGATTTTTATCCCCCTCCCCTGATTTTTATTCCTCCATTCAAGAAGTTGCCATGGCACTAAATTTTCACATTACTGACATGCTACATTGATGCTTGTACTAGGAAAACCCATAGATTAGATTACACAAAGTTAGAACAGAATAAAGCTGGTGGCCGACTAATAATTCCATCTTTTTTCTTTAAATCAGGCTATTTTGAAAACCAATTTGGCACTAAAAATGTATCTGTACTTCAGCAAAAGCCAAAGCATCAGTATTTTAATATAGTAGAAAAGTTTGATTACTGCACTCATTATATCACAGTCACAGTTTAAATACAACCGTGAGACTGATATCATATTGCTATAATACAGTTCTTCCCATTTTCTGAACATCCAGACACTGAGAAAAGCACGTTCAAACAGGTTCAATCCTTAAAGAATGATTTTTTTAGAAGGCTGAGAAATGCAAGACTGTCTAAAAATGGAATGCTCCGATTTATCAGCACACAAACTGTGCTGGGAGAATACAAAATTGGGGGACACACAGAAAGGCAAGTGAAGAGGTTCTGTTTTCTAACACTGTAAGAAGCACAAGATAGAAGTTTAATAGTACCAGTCCACCACCACAAAGATTGCTTGGAGTTCCCTCTATTTGTACCCGAATTTAGCTTTTAAATATAAGTACTGGAAAAAATCTGATTCAGGGAATTCCAAATAGTACTAATTTGAGTTTAAAGAAATAATGCAATCATAGTTATGCACCATTAAACCCAGAAATTTTGGACAGAGTTTTTCCAAAAACTTATCCATGAATGTGATTTTAATACTCAGCATCCTGTTCAAGAGGCTTTTGAGAATAATAAGGAGAATAATACAACTGGTACTTTCAGCCAGAATCATTTATACAGCCCTCATGAAAAATAAGGATTTCAAGCTTTAAAGTGAAATGAATCTTCTCTAATTTTCTGTGAAGTCCACTGCTCCACCTAATATGATCTTCCTTCCATAATGGGGGCTCTTTTTTTGTTAGCAAACAATAACCACCCCTCTAAATTAGTGCCTTTTGGTTATCTCCTAAAGAGCTGCTGGTTTCTCAGCTTCCTTAGATCCTAGGTTTGGACAGGGACCATCTCTCAATAGCTTACAAATACAAAACCTCACTGCACATGAGAAGTATTTACTTTCCTGGGCTTCTTCACCCCTAAATTCAACAACCACAAACAGAAAATCACAACACAAACACCAGCCCTGACAAACCTTGGCAGGACCGAGCTACTGCTGCTCCGGGCTGTGAATCAGTTGTCAAAATGCAGCAGCAAAGTGTTCCTGAGTTCAGACACTGTTTCTGACCGCGCACAGGGTGCTCGCAGGAGATGACAGTGCAAGAATTAAACTTATGTCACTCACGTGCCAGAAATACTTCTGAAAGTGGGAAATAAATGAGTGATCACAAGTAGACAAGAAACATCCAAGAGGATTGTAGTGGTAAGTTCGGAACTCACAGGAAAAGCTGTCGACCTGCAAGGTGTGTTTTTTCCAGACGATGCTCCCAAGCGGAGCAAGTTCCTTTTGATTTCCTTTGTCTGTCTAGACAGAGCAGCATCTCAAGTGTATTCTCAAGAGAACAATTATATAAAACTAGAGGTCTTCTCAGAGATAACTCATCAAGTTTTCCTTTCCTTGAAAAGCAGTGCAGAAAATTAAGGAATTACTGCACTGAAAATTAATACATCCATATGTGTCTATCTAAAAAACTGCAACCAACAGAGTTAGAATATATTAAAAAAGGAAAATATGACATACAACACAATGAGTTTTTTAAGCATCATTAGAGAGCAATTTCATTTCCTCAAGTATAACTACCAGGTAAATAATTTTCTGTAAATAGCACTTTTGAGAAAACTGCTTGCTGATGATTTCCAAATAAAAAGAGAGGTAAAATTCACTGCAGCATTTGCTTCAAATTATATAACCAACTAATTATCAAGTAGTGGCTTTCAATGTGGAATAATTAATACAACTGATTAGCATACACAGATGGGTAAGAAAATTAGGCTTATGAGTGAAATACAAAAGTAAGAAAAGTCTGAAAGTAATTATGATGGAATTTTATTCCATTTTCTTTATGTAAAGAGTACTCTATATTAGTTCTATATAAACTCATTTTCACCTCTGTCTTTGAGAAGACGAGCAGAATATTGTTACACAATGTCACCTATTTCAAATAACACAGGATTTTACACTTTTCTTAATCCAGAAACAAATGGATAAGGAAAAAAACCACCAAACCCAAATTGCCTTTCTTTACGATTGACAGGTCATGATTAAAAAAGGTCAAAAGATGACATTTGAATTATCTGCCCGGTTCTGAAAATAATACTCTATTGAGAATGAATGAAGCAAAAATATCTTCAAAAACCCTCACCAAATGAGAAATGTAGACAATCAGTTGAGGAGCAGAAATTACCCTCCAAAGCTACTGACCACTGTTAACTGCAACAGGCTCTGAGCCAGTTGTTGCTCCAAGAGAAGGTTTTGATTCTTTAATTCTTGGATGGACAGCACAGAAGAAGTGGAAGGCTTTTCTTAACCACAAGTTGAACATTCTGCAGCTTGGTCCTATTACCCACAACTCACCTGCCTTTGTTCTTTGTTGGCACCTTGTGTGGAATCTGAACACCCAAGAAGGAGCTTCTTTAACTTCCACTGATTTCATCACAGCAGCAACAAGCAGCTGTCAGCGAATCCAGATGAGCAGCACCCACCTATTCCTAGTTGGGAGATTGACTTTTTGAAAGTATTGAAGCGTATTTTACTTAAAAATTGCAAAGGCCTAGAAATCCTAAAGCAAATTACTACTGCCTCCACAACACTCTGCCTAGATAGTGTTTAAGGCAGGAAGACATGCTGAAAATTAGTTCAGTACCAAGGGGTGGAGAAAGGATAGATGATACTGAAATCAAAATAGATTGAAGGTTAATTTCTGTGCTGGAATAATCCCTTGTCTTACAAGTAGCTGTGCTCTTAGATAAATAATTCTCATCAGTTTACACTGATACAGTTTTAGTAAGTAGAAGAAAGCCAGCTGCTATTTTGCTAAATCCTTTTGGAAGTCCCAATAGATGTGAATCCAGATCATTCAGCACGAGAACTTTACAAGAAACAGTCCAGGATGTGTTAAGATTTCTCATCAGCATGGATTTGTGACAGGCTCTGGGAAAGGAAAACCTACAGGGGACTTCTAAGAGCAACTTCTGATCATAGTTCTTTGATTACAATGGCAGTTTGTAAAGAGCTGAGAAAATAAGACGCCCCCTGTGTTAGGTGTATTCTGTGCCAAAGGAAATAGGAATTTCCTTTTCCAAAGTCACAACTACATGGACCTTCTGTAACAATGAAAGCAACACCCTGATTTATTGGATCTTGAAAGCATAAACAAACAACTTAAAGATCTCTGCAGAGTATATATATATATCTCTCTCAAGCATTTTGTCTTTCTAGAAAGCCTCCACAATCTCAGTCATTTGTACACAGGGGAATATAAATGATAACAGCTTATTGAAGAGCATAGTGGTTTTTAAGTAATAAAAAGGTATTTTATAATAAGGAATCTGTGCAGCTGCTCACCTTGCAGTTTTCTGTTGCAATTCAGCAACTGTTTATTGCAGTCTGAAGATGCTCCAGTTGTGCCCCTCTGTGCTGTCTGCTTATAAGGTCACAGAAGACCCTTTTTTAAAAGTTGCAGTAGATTTCCTTATTTAGATAACAGTGAGATTATTTCACTCTTCAAAAATCAAGATCTTGATCTTCTCACTGCTTTGCTGGCTACAGTGGTCCTGGGAAATACAGTGCTTTAGAGAGGGATTGGGGATAAACTCTTCTCATAGCAGTTCTATTTATTTATTTAGGCCTTATATTGAAAGATCAGAAGCATGGGGCATTCAGCAAGAGTTGTCAGTTTGTCAGTGTCTTCAACTCATGCAAACTATTATTCAGCAAAGCTGGCTGTTACCCAGGAAGATGTTGTATTATTGTTGATTTGCAACAAGCTGGTTAATGCAAAGCAATTTAATGGCAACTCATTATATCCAGAAATTAATTGCAAGGATGAAATTGCTTTCTTGTATTTGGAATTATAACAAAGCATTTTTAAAATTTACAAGAAAACATGAAAAAGTCTTTCACACTAACACTGTACTATAAAAGTAGGAATTTGGAGGACTTGCAAAATAGTGGAATGATAGCTTTGATCAAGCTGTAAAGTGCTGGTTAATATCTCATTAACTTTGCTACTGCAGGAATAAACCCTTTCTGATGGATGTCTTAATTATGTCATAAACAAACCATAACGTGGCAATTTCATAAGCACTGGTGCATTCCCATTCCCTCACAGCAGCAAAGAAAAACTGCTCTCTTATATCTCTTCATCACTCTTTAAATCAAAAGGGAAAAGATACTTGTTTGATGAATGTAAGAGCCACGCTGATGATAAAATATACAATGTTATCACATCAGAAAGATGTTACACATAAATAGTGTCCTCAAGCAACCTCCTGTAAAGCTTCCTGAGTAAGTGTGTGACACAGCAGTACTTCAAAGACGAGGCAGCTGAACTTATTTTTACGCAAATTTACATTTAAAAAAAAATTCATGCAGTTCCAAGCAAGCCTGCTAGGTGTTTAAACAGTGAATTTAATAGTTAAAAGACACTCTTTTGAGCTTCTATTGTAGCTGAAATAACTTCCATTCTAGGAACTAAAATGAGTAGAATGAATCGTGCTTTAATCTACATTTTCAGGTTTTTATTAAAGCTGCTTCTTCAATATATTTTTAAACTGCCTCAAGTGTGCAATGACAAGTCATAGACCCACAAGCAGGCCCAGTACCACCAAACTAGTGAGGGGCCTTGCACACAGTGAGGCCCACTGATTTCTAAAGCTAAATTGTATTAAAGCACTTCCACAGCCATTAAACCCGATGTTCCTTCCCCACAGCCCCTCATCAAGAAAACTGTGCTTTGATGACTTCCCTAGTGAATGAATCATTTTAGACTTCCCTTTCTGATTACTCTTGTTTTGCCCACCCACTTACAACACCAACTATAATAAGGCTATTTATGGTAACCACTACAGGATAAATTAAAGCCACATTTTCGATATGCACATGCAAACCCAGCGCTCCAATTAACAGAGCAAACCACCTTGGAGCCTCATGAGGGGCCTGACTGACGTGGGACTGAGCTGTGCAGTTCTGCCATCTGAATGTGCTCCTCTCCAGCCTCTTGTTGGGATTCTTGTGCCACCCAGCACGTGGCACTAAACAGCAACATTGTGCCACACACCCAGTCCTTGGCATCAAGATCGATGAGCCTGCCAGAATAATCAAAGATGCCTCCTTGGCCATGCAAAATGCTATGATTTCCAGGGATGAGGATGACACTGGGACTCACACTGATGTCCCTGGCATTCTAGAGATGTCCTGGAGCTTGATTCAACTCCAGCTACATTTATAGTGGAATTTTCACTGAATTTCATACAAAAATGTGTGCCAATTCGTTCAGGCCTCAAAAGGCAGTAACTTCATTCAACACTGGATTTATACGGACGTGCTTTTATAAATTTTGAGAAAAACTAGTTTGAGGTTACAAGCAGTACCTCAGAAAATCCCTCTCTTAGTGGACAAGCCATTGTTCAAAGCAAGAGGAGCAGTTCTGACAGGTTGGACTGACTACACTGCAGTTAGATCACTCACCTGCAAGGAGAGCAGCTCATTCTTTCCTCTTCACACCAGGCTGCAGCCTGTGAGTTTTACATTGGTCCTTGATCTGCCTTTTGCAGATAAGAAATGTAAGTATGGACTGGAAGATCACAAACCCAATGTAAAATGGTCAAAGCTTCCAGTCCTTGCACCCCTTAGTCAGAAATTCATTCCTAAGTCTGAGGAAATTATTCCAGTGTTGATGTCATTGTGTTTTGAAAAAAGCTTCAATTTTTATAAAGAGTTTTCCAATGAAAACAGTACAGTAAGAAAACGTAATTAGCTCCTATTTAGCGTGGTGTGAATGCATCATAATGACAACCCTCTGTTTTGTGCATGAGAGCAGCTGAAAGGAACTCAATATATGAAATACAGAAGCTTGGAACATTCTGCAGTGTGCACAGCAGTTTGAAACAGGAAAGAAATGCTGCTGAAATCTTTACAGTATTAAGATACGAGCAACAAAGGTAAACATATACTACATGGTGAGTAACAAGCATGAAGCTTTCATCTCTCTTCGTAGGAAATCCTGTGGAAGGTGAATAAACCCATAGAGGCCATTGTAGGAACTCATACCCTACCATTTGAGAAAGCTTTCTTTTATCCCAGTAGCTAACAATGTATATGCATTTACAACAGATTTCTTTTTTTCCTGTAAATCTGCAGCTAACTGCAACTTTAAAGCCCCTCATTTGTTTGACTACCAGGCTTAACAAGGAAAGCTGGCATTTCCAGAAAGAAAATAAATCAAAACTCTGTTAGATTTGGCACCTTCCTTGTTCATTCTTCCCCAGTAGTCCTAACTTACGAGCAGTTATTCTCCCTTGTCTTCAGATCCTTCTCTGAGCTCTCTCATCAGGATTTCAAAGTTAGATGATCAAATGTGCAGAGAGGCACCTAATTTCTCACAGGCACCTCTGAAAGCTCCTGACTGGGTCTACAGTGAACAATTTTCCTTCTCTCCCCCCTGCCCCCACCTTTTTTTTTTCTCCTGGCCTTTGATCTTTAGAAAGCACAAATGCCATTACAGTGAATAAAGTCATAGCCCACAGAGTCAATCCCTGACTATTTACCTCTCCCTCCCCTACCCCCCTTCCCAGATCCAGCGCAGCCAGGCCGGTTCAGTTGGGCTCAGATGCAGCAGCAGGTCTCATCAGCCCTGTGACAAATGAGAATGTGTGTCAGGGGAGACTGTTTAAACAAACAGTTGGATGCTTGGGAACACAGACAGAAGACCTAAGATCTTGCTCTCTTTTTTTTTTTTCTTTATTCTTTTTCTTTCTCCCTCCGTCTTCAAAACAGAAGATTAAGTTTGCTGTGAACATGAGCTGATGAAAAGAATTCAAATAGTGCTTTGAATAGTGCCACTGGGAGTGTCACAGGAGAATTACAAATTGCTGCTGGAGACACCAGTCTCCCTTTACAGAAAGTTAACATAAAAGTACACATATCTTCTTTCTATAAGGTACTAACTTGTAAATTAACCTTTAATGGAGTATAAATGATGTCCTGAAAGAACTGCTTATGCAGCTATATTTATGATCTAGAAAATTGCAAATATTTACAAGATTATAGGTGTTAATGGTCTGTCAAAAATGTTTGTATATTGTACATACATTAAACCTCAGTTTAAGACCACCCTGCTATAAAGACCACCCCATTTCTTGTCCCATATAGAATTTCACTTTGATTCCATATATTCCATTCCTTATAACGAGGTTAGGCCCCACCATACACTCACACCATTCTGGACAAGGAACTGTTCCTCCACGGGATCCACCATGGAGGAGAATGTATTTTCCTGATCTAGGGAACAGAATTACCTGTTCCCAGGTTGCCCGCGCGGTTTTCCACCAGCCAGCGTTGCCTTTGCCATTCACCCTCAGCGACCCCCAGAGAACTGCTCCTGACTCCAAAGGCAAAGCAGAGCTGGAGGGGGGACTCAGACCCAGGAAAACGACTCCCCCTCCCAACATTCCTGCCTCAGTTTCCCCCCGGGATACGAGCCAGGCACGCTTTTATAAGCAAAGCATCCTCAGCGTCACCGTGTCCCCCTCTCAGGAGCGTATTTCCCGCTGCCCCGCGGACCATCCCCAAAGCAAACATCAGCTGCGGGCTGTCCCCTCGGCGCGGCGCGTCCGGGGCCGCTGCCGCTGTCCCCGCAGCAGGTGGACCCAGCCCGGCCTCTCATCTCCCGCCTAGAGCGGCCCCTTCCCCTGACCCAGCGCCTCCCAATTCCCGCAGCTCTCCGCGCCCTCTCCGCTAAGCCGCTTGTTGTGCTTTTATCTCGCCACCTGGGTGCAGCTAATTAATCACATGTGGGGCTGCGCGCCCGACGCCTTCACACAAAGTTCTCTCGCCCTGGCTCAGGAAAATTCAAGTTTTTCGTTTTCTGCGTTCGGATCGTCAAATCTGAGCTTTCTTTTTTTCCCTCCCCCGAGCTCGTTATTTAAAGGGTAATTTTTCTTGAAACAATATTTGAGTTTTATACCAGTACCGCAGCGAAATACAACAAAAACATCTCCTTGTTAACATCAAATTCTGTATTTGTCTCTGCTTCAACTTTGTTTTGGAAATAATTACTAATATATCTTTCCTGGGCATAAGTTAAGCAACAGTAATTTCAATACAAACTAATTGATGTATTTGCTACTCAAAGTGAGAGACCAACTTGTTCCCTGATCTATTATAGTTTCTTTTCTGGGCAACCGAATAACTTTCTGTGTCAGAAATTTGATTCAAACTTCTGAATTGAAATTTCTCTTTCAGTTGCAGACATTGTCCAACAAAACCGGTTGGAACTCATCAGTTGTGATAGGGAAATTTCAGAAAGGTCAAAGTTTGAGTTTTCAAAAAGGAAAAGCTGTTTTTTTGGGAATGTGCATAACTCAAAAATGTTACATTTTTTCAATTCTTGTTTTACAAACATCGCTGTATTCACTCATAAATACAGCTGGGCAAAAATAAATATTTTAGGAACAAATACTTGGGCCTCTGCCCAGGTTTTATTGCGACAGATTATTTTCTTTTGTAATTTATCATTTGCTGTACATTACCTTGCTCAATGACTGGGGGGAAAATAAAAAAAATCTTCTTCAGGATAAAAAAGTCAAAGGAAAACTTGAAAAGGCTCTGTCCTCCCTGACCTCGTGCACATTTTTATTGATATCAAATTGCTCATATTTTTTTTGCCTTGCCATTTTCATTTTTATACCTGCTGGGTCAGATCTTCAAATGATGTAAACTGGCATCGACCTAATGGTTTCCATGAAACTATCAGAGCTGAGGATCTGGCATTAATTATTGGGGATTTTCTGTTATCCAGGGAGATAATGGAAAAGCTGTTCCTCTCCAAGCTTTGAAACAGAGCAATCTGTAGGTTAACTATGGAGATATGGCTCCAGTGAACTGATCTGAGGCAAAATGAACTTCTGAAATTTTACACAGATCTTCTAATTATCTAATTATTTTATGCCGTCATCTGTGTCAAGAGAAGAACTAAAGTTAAGCTTCCCACAAATTACGAAACATTTAGTTTCCTTAAAAATACAGCATTTGCTCAATGAAATAATGCCATTTGAAATGTAGTGTTTTACACAGAATGAGCTGGTTTACATCAGTTTGGCTGCTAATGAGTGGCAGAGCAGGCAGTAGAGCTTATATATAATTTTTGGTTTTCAAGCACTGGGGTTGGGGTGTCTGGGGTTTTTTTGGGTGGCATAACCACTTTCCTCTCATTTTGAGTGCGTGGTTTTAAGGAGTCTTCTCTTAGTCTTCTAAAATTATTCAATCTAAAGGGCTTTTATACAAGTCCCTAGAGAAACTTCAGCATTTTAGTTTTATCAGGTGATCTCCTGGTTTTGGGGGTATCCAAAACAGAGATCCAAAGCCCAAGATCTCCCACAGGTCAGTGAGAGGTTCTGTTGCAGGAAAACATTGCACGTGTCAAACGACTTCTGTGCTTCCAAAGGGTGTTTCCCCTGTTAAATAAAAGCATCAGAAACTATGCATTTGTGACTCTGCTGCAGAACAACCCAAACCACCAGGCCATGATGGCTGTGGGTCCATGAACATTGAAGTCTCTACCATCAGCTCTCGAGGACAAGCCCAAAACTCCAAGGTCTCCCTGACCACATACCTGAGACACCTCTTAATTTCTCTGATCCTCAGAGCACTGAACTGTGCATTTCCATGGATATAGTTGGGTTTCTTACTGTCAAGATTCATACTGGAAGAGTGTTTTCCACCAACAGATGGTCCTATCCTGATTTACCACAGGATTGACCATGTATTTGGGGGTAGTTTATACGATGTTAATTTTTCCCAGTATTTTTACTTGGGCGTGTTTATCTAACTTGGGTGTCTTCCCTCTTCTTAATTATACAGAGAGTGATTGTGGACCTTGAATCAATTAATTGATTTCCACGGCAGTGAAATGTCTTTAAGTCATTCAGGTTTTTCCCTCTGTAAAAGGAGAATAAACACCCCCTTCCTTTCCTCTCTTCTGTATGCTCATTTTCAGACAGTTAATTCTTCAGGGCAAGAATTCTGTTAATCAGTGTTGGTTTAGTGCCTACTACAATGGGTATCTGCTCATGGTGGGGTATTACTATGCCACATTAAAAAAAAAAAGGTAAATATTACTGATGGTAAAAATACAGCTCGTCGACTAAAGGTGCATGAAAAGAATTTTGTCCTGTAGGACATCAAAGTTCTTAAAAATTCATATGTCAAGTATTTCCATCTGAACTAAATTAGTTTTGTGGAACTAAGATTTCATGGCAAATAAAAATAGTATATCATCTTAATAAAAGCATCATGTGCAAAGGGAAAATAAAAGCAAGAAAGATATAATTTTATAGTGCTTGCACCATTCTTCTTACTCTGCACTGAAATTCAAAACTACCAAAGAAGCAGCCATCAACAGCCACATAATCAATCTCCTGCAAAGCTGGTGCAGTCCTCCAACTTATTTGGTACAAAGGACAGTGGAAACAATAGGAAAGTTTGCAGGAGTGTAGTAAATAACTCTAATGCTTTGAATTGCAGAGGGTAAGCAGCCTACCAAAAGTATTTATCAAAGTCATATTGGGGGAAAGAAACATCACCAAACAGAACAGTGCAAGCCAGATGCTTGGAGATTAAATGGGGTCAAAAATGCAACCCTAATTTTCATAACATCCTCATAAAAATGCACAGGAAACTGCTTTCTGAACCTGTTTTGGAAGAGATTTTTTTTTTTTGAAAGTTAAAGGGGTGTTGCAGATTGAGATTCTACTGAATAAGGTCAGAAGCACAGAGGAAGGGAAAAATAACCTGTTCATTAAATAAAACTAAGAACATAAAAATCAATAGAGAACAAAGGCTAAAAGTAGTTGACAGTTATGTCTAGACTTGTGAGATCAGATTTACATCTTTCAATTTGCACTTGTATTGAAGGTTCAGATCAGAGTGAGATCTTTAACCCCTTCAGTGAAGGAACCAGAATTATTACCTTTGAGAGAATCAACACACACGAGTTTCGTGAACTTCCCAGACTTGCCCCTAGATATAAATATAAAACAATATGAATAAAACAAATGAAAGAAAAAAAAAGCTTTTCTAATATTTGTAGCTCCTTCACACCTGGATGTCTCTCCTCTTTACATGTAGATATTGTACTTCTGCCTCATCCTTCAGTTCTTTAATCTAAACCCAGATGTAAAGAGTAGGAGCAATACATGCGCTCTACAACATTGCACTTTTTAATATATATAAACCCAAACCTAAAGACCGTTGCATATAATGGAAGGTGACCTAGACTGGCAAAAGGGACAACTTTATTTTCATGAACAAATTAAGATGGAATTCCCCACCCCCTCCATGTGCAAAGACCAAGATATCAGAAGCCTCAAAAAAAAAAGTAAATCAAGTCCATGTTATTCAGTATCTCTTAAATATTATGGAGGATGAAGCCCATCAGAAATTAAACAGAGTTTTTCAGTCCTCATGATGCCCTTTAGCTGCCATTCTAAAAGCCATCTGACATTTTCTCTCACCATTAAGAGTTCCTGTGCCAGCAGCACCAGGACAATGCCCAGGGCAATGACAGGCATTTAATTATCAGGCTCTGATATTGCAAAACAGTGCAGCGAAGTGAAATTAAAACTTAACAAATTGATTGACAATTTTCTTTTAAACTCTTCCCTTTCATTTCTACCATACCAATTTACCTCCCGCTGACTTGCAAAAGAAACACAGTGTAATTAATTTGCCTTAGTGGACAGTGAAGAAATACAGAATGCAAACATGAGAGCCATGGCTTTGGTGTATTTTGGCTGTAGTTATTAGCTGGCAACGACTTGCATGCAAGTGTAATTTCTAAAGCAAATAAATTTTCCAAAGAGCAGACAATGAAGTTTGAAACAAGTCAAAGCCAGCCACATCTGAATATATTTGCCATATTCTTTTAGTAAACAGAGAATTTAGTATGTTGATAGGACATGTGGCACAAATAAACTGTGAATAGGAGTGACTGCACAATGCAATTTATTTCCAGCAGCGATTAAAATAATCCCCCATACTTATAAAGGTTGTCTTTCTCCTATGGAAATTCAGGAACAAATTTTCTTCCGTATTTCAGAGGAAAAGTAATTCCTAAATAGCACTGCAAGTGAAGCACAAGTTGCAACTGTCTCCTAAGCATTCAAAGGTCCCGTGTGAGCCGATCAGGGCTGTGTTTGGTGTTGCTGAAGCCTGAGCCTGTCCTCAGGGCTGCCCTGTGGAAACCTGAACCCCTTGACTTGAGGTGTTGTTCCTTCTCTCCCTCATCTTTGTCCATACAGTAACTTGGTGCTGTTTCTGATTGCAGCTGTTTCAGCCAAACATAAGCCACAGCTTTTGGGATTCCTGTAGGAAGTCCAGGTTGAAATTCTTACACCTGTGCAGTCCCAGCTCAGCACCTTGGAAACATCACGTCA
This sequence comes from Oxyruncus cristatus, assembly GCA_013399855.1. Lineage (NCBI taxonomy): Eukaryota > Metazoa > Chordata > Aves > Passeriformes > Cotingidae > Oxyruncus > Oxyruncus cristatus. The sequence continues at coordinate 663,061 of VXAY01002113.1, forward strand.
GACCTGCTCTAGGGGGGGATCATTCTTATGCACACAAGGAACAAAACAGGGAAAAAAGATACAGAGCTTGTGGAGCAGCTCAGATGCTTCCTGAAAGACTTCTGGGAGCACCCAGAACTGAAAGCACATGTGAGGTAGGGCAGGTCTGTCCAAAACTTCTGGGAAGTGTCAGCTCTGCCTCAGGCAGACAACAACTGAGCAGAACATGTACTCAAAGGCTTCTTGTAAGAACCACCTGACTACAACTGCATGTGGACACAGTCACTGATGCTCCAGGTGGCCTCCTGTGCTACCAGAGAGACTGGATGAACAAATAGGCCAAAATCTTGGAAGATAAAGGTTTAATCCAGAGAGGAAAATCTGGAGGTGTGGTAGCCGGTGTTTCTTTGCAGTAAATGCCGGTGTGAAGAATTGTTCCCCAAGAGATTCCCGAGTCACTGTAACGACTATAATGTTAAAACATGAATTAAGTATAACAGCTAAACATTCCCCTACTGGAATTGTGAGATAATGTACATGTATAGAACATGGACAAGGTTTCTTATAGCTGTGGGATACTTCATCTCTCTCCCTGAATCCTTTGCTGCACTCACACTGGATCATAAAGGAAGCAATCTCAGTGTTCCACCTCTCACTACAGAAGGGATTCAGCTTGCCATAAAATTGTATGTTTGATTCAGAACAACAGGATTGACTTTCTTTCTTTTTTTTAAAAATTTTTTTTTAACAAAATAACTGATTGTAAAATGAACAGGGTGTACCAGGGAAAAGAGTCCACAGTGGTTATGACTTAAGCTTAAAAGCTGCTACAAGTTAATTATTCCTCTTAAAGCTAAAACAGCTTGAAAAAAAAGGTTTCCTTTGACAATCATCCCTAAATCTAAAAATTTGGCTGCAGACACCGCTAGTTTACAGGCCTTCCCACACACTCACTTCTGTCTGTGAAGCAACTAGAAATGCAACTTTGAACCTCTCATATGTACAGAGGAAACACAGAGATGATAAACTTGCTATTTCTGCCAAATTCCTTTTGCCTAATATGCTATTTTGGTGTTAAAATACAACAGGAATGATGGTCTCTGCAGACTAAATTAGGAACGTGATATTACACTTGCTAAAAAATATGCTAAACCTGCCCATTCAACTTACCTACTGAAACCTTTGGTGGTGCTTATTGTCACATGCAGGGGAGGTGGGCTCAGATTTCAAGCTTAAGAAGTAAGCTGTGCTTAAGAAATAAGTGAACACACAGAGGGAGCAGCAGTGTGGAATACTGGACACCACACTGGATACCACGCTGGGTTTGGGAGTGAGGAGACTTCGTTTCTATTCTTGTTATATGACTGTGACCAAATCGCTTCCTGTTTCTCTGACCCCTTCCACCCTCATCCATCATGTGTCTGCATAGCAAGCTCTCCTTCTTGTGGGGAAAACCTAATAAAATGGGGTCTGTGGGTGATCCTGCAGCACAAATAATATCTGTACAACGCTTCTTGCCTCTGTTAGTTCCATGATATTCCATGTTCCTGATTCAAGAAATGGCAACATATTACTGTCAAATTCACAGAAAACATTATTATCATTTTTCCCAGTGGCAAAACAGTCTTGCAAATATGTGAACTGTTAATGATGCCAAAGGCTTTTTGTTTCCTTTGTACACTGTAAACCTTCTAGTACATATGAAACACAAATACATTTTCAAGCACCAATTAATGTATTTTATCTTCCTTATTAAATGTGTGAAAAAGCTGCTCTTTGGCAATGTACCTTGCTACCATATCTGCTATTGCTTATTGTTTACCCATTTTAAATCCCACAATTTCATATGCTGTTCTTTTATTTCACATAGGGTTTGATTTTTATGGAAAAGGCCATCAGGAATTACTGGCACTTGGGAGTGTCATTTTCTCAAGTGATTTGTGACTTCTATCAACAATGCAAAGAGGGAACAGAAGTTATGTTCAAAGTGAGAAAAAGTTAATAAAGATTCCTCTAAGGATTGTTTCACCACTTCCTAAAAATCTGAATGGTAAGACAAACAGTGAAAAGAGTAAGAAAGAAAACTGGAGCCTTTTCAGCATTATCTGAAGAGCAGAATTACAGTTTTTATTACACATGTACTCAGCTATCAGCTGCCACACAGTCTCCTTTGAGCCACGTGCCAGCTCGGATCAAGCCTTGGAGCACCCTGGATAACAGCTGGCAAGTGTAACACACACTCCCTGGTTAAAGTTCGTGTCATCAGCAGAGTAAAATGCATAGTGCTAAACCCTAAAATGTGTTCAGCGTTCTGCTCCCAACCCTGGAAAGCATTATAAGCATTTTCTTATACGTTATTTTCTTTAACGCCTCAAAAGTCTCAGTAGCTCCACTGAAAACAAGGAGACCACTTAAGCACTTAAATATTAAGTGGAAGCTCAGGTGGGCTCCTGGATTGGGACCAACACTCCCTGCAGATCCAACCACTAATTCACATCCTTGTTCTTGAGACAACAACCTACAGGGAGTGCAGAAGCATTGCTGCTGGAAGGGGAAATAATGTCACTATGATTAAACTGGATAAATGCACATAGCAGAGGTTAAAATTCAGTTAGTGCAAGTTACGTCAGTCGTGCCTATATCCCTGATATTATAAATATGCAACATGAAGAAGAGCCTGACATGTCAAATAACATTAAACAGTTTGCAAAACGAAAGTTTTTTGTGAGAACTCAGTTTCTTGAAATACACAGCTTTTAATGGAACTGAGAAGAACAATTATTTGAAAACAACCATGAGAATAAAAGGATGCAAACCTAAACCTACACTAATGAAAAATCTTTGCTGAGAAATAGGGTGAGTAGTTCATATACTTTAAGTACCCCAAAATACATGAAGGGTTAGGGTTACAGTGTAATAAACAGTGGTTAAACATCCATCTTTAAGATGGAATACCTATACCAAAATTACTGCTGAACAGGGGGAGGAAATGGTTTTCTCAAACAGAAAATGTCTGTGCTGTGCCACATTGGTGACAAGGCTTCCTGGGCAGAGCTCTGTGTGTAGGTGACCCCACTCCAAGTTTCACATCCTCGGAGCATCAGTCTCTGTGTGTGTGCTGGTGCATCGACCTGTTCGTGTTCAGCACCTTCTCTCCAGAGCATTAAAGTTCAGAAATTCTGAAAAAATTAGTTCAAGCTCTCTTTATTCTGCTCCAATAAACTCCCAAGTGAAAACAGACTCACTGAGTATGATTTGTCATAGTTTTACGTGTGGCCAATAGTGTCTTATGATTTTTGTTTGATGAATATGTTCTATCTCTCACTAATCTCATACCAGAAATTGAAAGCAAAAGTTAAAAAATGCATGTTATCCTAAAATTTACCAGTTAATACCCCATTCAAGCAAATGTCCTGCCTGGAAAAGTCGTAACAAATTCTCTTTTTAAAACAGTCTCTTTAGAACATAAGACTATTTTACGTGTTTGGATTTAAGAAGTAGAAAATAAAGCTCAGCACAGCCATTTAATGGGAACAATCTTAAGGCTTGTCCACACAGGAAGTTAAGCTAAATTAGCTGAAAGGTGTGAATTTAAAGTGCATTAAGGTAAAGTGAACTACAGTCACTTTATTTCTGAATGAGAACATTCACACCAAGCTTTAATGCACTTTAACTAATATACTTTCAAATCATATCTTTAGTTAATTTGTCTTAACTTCCTGTGCAAACAACTCCTCTCTAGCACTTACTGAGAGCCACAATATAGATTGATGTGGTTATATTTATAAATATGCCTATTAACCTTAAGACTCTGAGTCAACAAAATTTGGGATGTTAAATAAAAATAAGAAATACGTCCTTGCGTGAACTTCCTAGTGCTATGAGAGTGCAAACATACCATTAATTTAGCCCTAATTTGTATAAAAATATATTAACTACTCAGAGCCAAATTTAAAAAAAAAAAAATACACTTGCATATTGTCACTGACTATAGTAGGAATTTATTTCTGGAACAAATGAAATGCAAATAAATAGAAAAGAAAGTTATGCTTCATTTAAATACAGCACATGCGCTGAGATTCAGCAAGGCAGGCTAAATAGAAAGGGCTTCAAAAAAAAGGCTCCAGAATTCTTTCCTTTCTGAGGGGTGTCTGAAAGTCATGGTTATAAAGGATGCCTCGAATTATCTAGAAAACACGAAACAAGGTTTTGCCTTGGATAAGCCAAGAAATCAATACTAACTGTGCTCTTCCTGCCACTGCTCGAGCTAAAAGAACCGTCTCAGCAGCAGCTCTCGTAGGAAGAGAACAGGGATAAACTGAACACCCCACGTTCACTTACAGAGTGACTGAGAGCTCTGGCAAACCACAGGACAATGGTCGGGCACAGCCACCAGTGTTGTGCCCTACAGAGCAGCACTTCAAGCTCAGCTACCAGGAGTCCAATGGAGAAGGGAAGAAAAAGATGTTCTCTGCAAGAGCAGCAAAATAATCTGTTTGTCCAAATAATCTGTTTTTCCAGCCAGGCTGGAAGAGTGTCATCGTGCATCCTGGTGCACAGACAGCCCTGGATGCAGCCCTGGGTGCAGCCCCACGTGTTCTCAAAGTTACAGAGGTGCCTCTGATTCCCTGCTAGATCAACTCGAAGTCCTTTCTCTCTCTTTGAAAGGTGATGAATAGCACAGATTTAGCTCAAGAGGAAAATGGTTTAGTGTTGAGACTTTTTAATTCTCGTTACTGATGACACAGAGAATGGAATAGTGGACCGTGAAAAACATTCTTTTTCAAAAGAGGACTGCTAAAGTAACAGAACTCATGGTTTTGAAGCAAAAAATTTGTAAGAAAAAAAATTGTGCTTCTCAGCGTACAGCCCTTTTTTACAGTTTACCAATTCACAAAAGCCTTTACATGATTCAAGCAGATGTTCTGATTGACCAGGCTGCAACAGAATAGAGATAATAAGATATCCAGCAGTTGATAAATAACTAAATATTTCCATCAGCCTTCACAAATATTTTGAAATGTTAGGTATTCCCAGACAAGTTCTTTTAGTTAGCTAGCAGAACTCCGTCAGTTAAAAAGCTTCCTTAAGTGCACACTGGTAATTTTCTCTTACAATTTTCCCCAGCAACACCAACTCAAAGTGCTGCATTAACACAGGTGGCAAAGCTACAGCCATTTACAGTTCAACACCATGTAAGAGACTGTCCTTGCGTGGGCACCCTGGTGCTCTGTACTGAACACTACAAACCACACACGGTGAGATGAGCAAACCCAGCTCCGTTTGACAGCTTTTTCTGGGTGCAGACTGTTGCTTAGACAACACACAGCCTTGTGCTTTGAATCTCAGTCAGAGCCACAATCCCTTTTTAGTCCCTCATGTTGTTTTGTTTTCGCCCAACTGGGCAGCCCGTGCACTGTTTCTGAGCACTCAGGCTGATGCAGCCTTTGGGCAGGCTTTCCACAGCTCAATACTCTGCGTTTTGTGCTGCTGGAGCTTTTAAATCATGCTTCATTTTCATGATGAAAGCCAGTCACAAGCTTAAACTCTCCTATATAAACCAGAAAGGCCAACCATTAGGTTAAGAGACCCAGGCAAAGGCAACAAGCACGTGTGTGGCAAAATGGAGCTACTTGTCTGCATAGCCCCTGTTTTTGTGGTATCTTACTCCTGTCACACTTCACTTGGTACCGTTCATTGCCAACGTGTTCTCTTTGGAGCCCTTAATTCTGGGTTATGTCAGAGAATAAATCTGGGAGAAGCAGCAGTTGTCGCTTTTGCCAAGACCACAGCAGAGGCAGGATCCCTCTAGAGGTGGGCTCTCGGTGCTCTCCCTGAGCAGTGGGCACTCACCGAGCTGAGATAACCAGACAGCTCAAGGCTGTAAGCGAGAACATCTGGTCATTTGCTGTTCCTGCAAGAACTTCAACTATCCTAAACTTTTGAGGTCCCCTCATCTTTCTTCCAATTTCCCCAAAATCATACTGTGAGTACGCTGATTTGAAGTTTGGGTGTTTTATACTCAGCCCTGTAGAACTGTGCTCATCGCCAGAGCCTCTAAAGATGCTTTTCCCTGGAGTGATAAGCAAGACACAGCTCCCATCTTTGATGCTGCCTTCTGTGTCCTTCTCTGCCCTTCCTTTGTAGCTTATGGAGTGAGGAAGCCTGCATTTTGCTTTTTAATTACTCCTCCCTCTCTGCAGTTAATACCAGAACACTGCTATCCTCTGAGGACTGAAAAGTGGGAGCTGTATTCCCAGGAGATCCAGACCCTGCTTGGACTGGGTGTGACTCAGTGAAAGAGGGACAGTTTTCTCTTTTGCTCAGGGATATAAGGTGGGGACATTCTGTACTCTACAGAAAACTGTGCATCAATCTTGATCACCCCAGATATCACATCCTAGAAATACAAAAACCCCCATTTAAACAGCAAAAACATCAAGAGCAAATGCACCTGAGACAGGCAGACGTGTCTAATTCACACCGTCAAGCACTTTACGAGCTAAAACTTGAACTTCAGTGATTATGCCTGAGACATTTAAATGGCTTGAAATTATAAGTCTAGCAGAAGTATTTTTCTAATAATAAGCCATTAATTCTGGCAGTTGCAGACTGTCTGAATCTAGGTGTATAAACCGTAGCTGCATCAATCAGTGCTGTGTGTCTGACTATTTCAGGCATTCCTTGTTAGTGTAAAGAAAGAACAGTTTGTCCACCAAGCACAACAGCAGCTGAGATTCCCGTTGATTGATAACTAAATGTGCCGTAGTGAAAATATATTCGGATGGAGCTGGAGGAGCAGGAACAGCAAAGACGTAATGGGGGCGGAGGAAGGAGAGATGGAATTGGCCACAACAGGAAATTCCTTCTCACGAGCCTTCCAACTGGCTGGCAAGATGGATTTCATTCCTGCAGGTAACAGGGCCTTTGTGTTTAATCTTCTACAACATCTGTAACCATGCAAACTCTTCACTGCTCTGTATGCAAGCTCAGTTACTGAAAAATTGTTCTTGCTGCTCAGGCCATTACTCCACTGTACATTAGTCCTGGTTCACATACATAATCCACTGATGTCAACGAAATTGGCATGTAGAGAAAAAATATATATATAAAGAGAAGTTATTCTGCCAGTTGAGGAATCCTCTATTGGTCACAATTAGGAATTTGGACGTTTCTGAAGTCTAAAGAGCTTTATCAAGAGGCTTGTAGGATTTATTTCCAGGGAACCAATGATTTTGCTGATAAAAATTAGCAGAAGTTCACCGATGTCACCATATTTAAGTCGAAGAACTTTATTTTAAGAGCTTTACAGTTCTAGCGAGGAAAGGAATATTTTCTGCTGTAAATGTCAGTATCATTATACACCAATGACAAGAAAACCTCAACTCCTTTCCCAGTTTGATGAAAATTTTGGGGTTTGGGTTCTCAGCCAGTTTTTGGGTTTTCAGTTTTTGGGTTCTATCTGAGCTTTGACAGCCTGAAGACAAGCTAAAATTTTCAGAGCAACAGGTTTCCATTTGCAAACTGTGAAATTCTAGGCTGTAAAACACTGACAAAATTTGGCCCAGATCCTGATTTCGTAGATCAAGTAGGTGAACATCACTATAGCAATGAGTAACACAACACTGGAATCTCCTACTGCATGAGTCTCTTTTCTAAAATTCTTTTCAATCAATATGGTTGAAGATTTTAGAAGCATTTAAAAAAGATACTTCAAAGCACAAGCCCTTCTTTTTTGAGTAGAAATTCACACAGCACAATTAAATAATCTACTTATATGTAGGAACAAGCTGAAATATCTTGGTCAGCTGATACTTGGAAAGGGAAGGGCTTTAAACACAACATCAGGGATATGATTTTTAAATGGTTTTTTTTTGTGGTAATAGCCAGGTTCAGAGCTTAACTTTCCAAGGGAAAAATCTAGGAAAATATCTCCAATGAGTTAGTTTTCACCCTAAAAAAGAAAAGGCCAGTAGGCACGCTCCTCTATCAAGACAGTGTATTTACAGATGACAGTCAAGATTCCATTCTTATTCCTGTTTATGACTTTGTATTTTTCTCATTTTCTTCTTTAAAATTCTCCTGAATTATCTGCCCTAATCAGTTGTGAAAAGCACAAAATAAAATCATGTGGCAGAAGTTTATGCTCTTGAGAAATCAGCCTCCTGGAGTGACTTCTAAATGAAGAAAATACAATTTTTCTTTTGTCTTTTTCTTGGCAATTTCCATGTAAACTCAGAAGACACAATTCCTTGTCCCATGAAGCCACATCATTCTTGGAAAAAGAACCACAACATTCATTTACACAAAAAGAACTTTTCTGGAACAACCTAGGAATGAAAATCAGATTTATTTTTATTGTTTTATGAGTTTGTTTTGTGACCTAATGAAGGGGCACTACTCCATTCATGGCAAACAGAATTAACTCCAAGTTGGCTTCCCCTCTTGCACAAGAAGTGCTGCAAAGAGATTTCCAAGGAGATGGAGCTGGGGGTGGCTGCAGGAAGGCTCAGGCTGGCACGTTATGTAGCTACTATTAGCAGTAAGTGTGGCAGCAGAGCCATGGATTGGTGTCCCCTGATGACTCTGGACCCACCTATGAACTGTGTTTCCCTTTCGTCCCTTTGGAATTCTTTTAGATAACAGTCTGTGAAAAAATCAGGTTGTAACAGGTAAAACAAAGATGTGCTCAGGTGCCTGGCTTAATGTGAGCCATCTCTAATCTTTTTGTTTCTGGTTACAATGCTGCATTTACCCAAGGCAGAAAAGGTAGCTGTGGAGCTTTTAGGTCCCACTCCTACATCCACAGCACTTCGTGAGGGACAGATGTTTGAGCACACTAAGACAGAATTACATAAGAAAATCCTTTCTCATAGATGGGGATGCATTTAACTTTCATACTGGTTAGCAAATAATTTATTTTTACCACTTCTTCCTGACCAACCTAATATCTGACCAAACGTGCCAAATAAAAGCCCTCCCCATGAGCTATCAACTGGGAGATCTAGGAGAAACTAGGGGAAAACTGTATTTCATTTTTAAGCCTTCAATGCAGATTAGTTGGATGCAAACTGGGGTGGTCTGTCTGCCACCAGTGATTGTCTTGCAGAACATGAAAACAAAACCACAAAGTTGCTGACAGGCTATTTTTACATTTCTTCCCATACAAGTTTGGTCATGGCTTCTCTAAGGATGCAGAGCTGTCCTTGTTTGAACCTGTAGGAGATCTCAATATCCCCTTGTATGGGTCATGTTTCCTTTATGTTCAGCCAGATGGAAACTGTTTTTTTTCCTTCCAGCCTTGCAGTCTGGATTGCAAACTGGGGCTTGCTTGGCTTCTGCCTGTTCCTTTATTTCTGTTTCATTTTCTGTTGCATTTGCCTGTCCAGGAAATTACTTCAAATTACACTGGGATATAAATTTACAGAAGTAATTCCCTGTGTTAATCTGCTCACTATACCCCAAATCTTTAGAAAGTGGAATAAACTGTCTGGTTCTGAGTGTTCAAAGTGACCACACAGAGCTGCTGCATGTGCTAGCACACAGAATCTGACACCTCCACTTCCTCTGCAGAGTTTTTCTATTAGCTATTAACTGCTTTAGGTGACATTTCAAAAATACCTCGAGACAGGTCTATTATGTGTGTGCTGGTGCCTGGTTTTTGCATGTTAATAATCCATTTCTTCCTGTACAAATCTCTGAGTCCAACCCTTAAATCAAAAAATGAAGTGACTCCCAATAAAGATGGATTTCTGAAGGCCAGTATTTTAAAATACTCTTTGTTCAGAGGAGCAGGGTCTTATTTTATGAAATGCCTTCTGAGCTGTCTCACACACAAGGAAGGTTGTCCCAAGGATGGAGGAAGCCCTTCTCAGTGGTCACAGTAAGACACCATGAGTGAGAACTTTCGGAAGCTCTGCATTCCTGTTTCTGATTTAACCAAAGAACAGGAAACCATTAATGATGAATTTCACCTGTAGAATCTTGTACAAACTATTCACGTTTCATTAGGGGAAGGAAATAATTTATCTGATTTACTCTACACTTCTAACCCTGAGTCTATTTTTTTTATTGTCTGCAAGAATTTCCTTGGTCTCATGAGAAAGAAAGGCACAGAAGAATATTCCAGTAAATCTTTTGGACAAAACTAAGGTGTCTCTCTCCAGCCTTCCACTCTTCCCAATCATGGTGCACATTTTGTGTTGTAGCACTGAACTATGGAAAACTGACAACACAAATTTAGTAAAAATCATGGAACCTTAGAATGGTTTGGGTTGGAAGGGACTTTAAAGCTCCTCTTGTTTCAACCCCCTGCCATGTGCAGGGACACCTTCCATTATCCCAGGGTGCTCAGAGCTCCGTCGAGCCTGACCCTGAAAACTTTCACCCACTGCAAATTAGAACTTCACAAATGACCAACTGTTGACAATTTTTTTCTCAGCTCTACAAAGCAGACAACTATGAGCATAAATCAGAACTTCCAGAAATGAGAAAAATTCTGGATCTCAAGAAAATTACTCCTGACCTTGCAATACAGAAGTATGAAGAAAATGATAGAGAATGTGTTGAGAGCCAAGACTGAATTATGATCTGTGGAGATCCCTAATGTAATAGATTCTGGATGGGGGAAGGAATATACATTAGAAAGTAATTGTGTTGGCTTTTTTCAAAATAAAACCATTTAGTAATGCATGGACACATGGCTTGCATTTCTGTTCTGTTTGTTACCACACTGGTATTGTGTTTCAGTTCAGGGGGAATAAAGGTTAATAACTCCAGTTCAAAAGACTATTGTTGGCAAGCTTAAGGACACAAACCAGTTATTCTGTCCCCTGTACAGCAGCCAGCACGGCACATTTCTACCATAATCAGAAGTTGGTCAGCTCTAAACCATCTAATTAAAGCAATTATTCTGGGCTTTAATTGTTTATTTTTATTACTACAGTATCAAGAGGCCCCTGCTGAAAGTGGGGCTATGTGCTCTACAAACACTTAGCAAGAGAGAATACTTTCCCTTTCAAGCTTTCAATATAAATAAATAAGACACAGAGGAAACAGAACGGTGAAGAGATGATAGTTATCTCTGGGTTTAGTTACAAAGTGTTAGAGACATGATTAGCATCTGACCCTGCTTAGTCCCATTCTCATGTTTGACCACTTGGGTGTCTTGGGTTTTACATATAATTTCAATCTTTAAGAACAAGAAAAGAAGAGTAAAATGCAGCAGGAGCTACTATTTCAGCTACATTACTGGGTACTTAAAACTTCAGGATTCTGATTCTGAAGACCATGTGGTCTTTTAGCAAGACAGAAAAACTTATTATCAGTTTCAGAAATGTGTTTTCTATTTCAATAACTAATCAATTCTCTGAACCGTCCTTTGGCAGTTGAATTCAAAGCTCATTGAAATCAGCTAAATACTTCCATTAATTTTAGAGGCTTTTGGATTATGTTCCCTTTCTGCTGCAACAAAACCCCTTTATAATATTAATTTGAAATTCCAAGATAAATCTAAGAACCCTCTTTAAGAAATGTAAGGGTCTAAGTAACATGAATGAAACAATCCAGCCACTTGTTGGGAAGTCTATCAGTGCTGAAACGTGGTCCTGTAAGGCAAACTTTGTGAGCAGGATAAAAGCCCCAATAAAGCTGGCTGGGCACTTTGAAAGGACTGTGGTACCTTACGTATTTTATTGGTAACATGAATAAATCCATCAGTGTCCTGAAAGCAGGAGCCTTTCTAGCTCATTGGTATAAAGCAAGAAAGCCTAATCAACACACTTATACGTATAAATAGCTGGTTTTGATGAGGTAAGACCCATGAGTAGGTGTTTGCAAGAGCAAGGTCTCAGAAATGTAGTTTACAGAGAGTTTGCTCAGTTTCCAGCTAAACAAACTTTATGTCAGCAACTGAAATACGAAGTCTAAAACATCATGTTTTTCCAGGAGCAATATTAAGCTGAGCAAAACTTTTCAAAGGAAATAAAACCCCCTGCAACAATGACCACAGTTACTCTCAACGTGCAGCTCCTGTCTTGTGCTAAAGCGGTGCATTGCTGTCACCCTCCTGCTCTCCACACCTTCCTGCAGGGCAGTTAGTTTTTAAATCATTTAAAAATTCACTGTCAATCAACCTAATGAAAAGTGTGCCAGAAAATGGACGGAGGTTCATAACAAATAGCAGAGACGGGGAGCTAATTAATATCTATAAATAATGTTTAGCTACAAGTTATGAAGTTTGTGTAAAACCACATACATTTACCTCTCACTTGGCCACCTCTGCCTGCAAGAGCCAGGTAGACTAGAGGGTAACAAGCTAAAATATTTCACTTTTCCCATTACCATCCTCCCATAGCATCTCTCCTCTCTCTATCCCAATTCTTTGTCTCCTGAATGATGAATCTGAATCTAATCCTAACTGGCACTATAATCAGGCTGTGAGGGCTGACAGTGCTCAGTGGAAATAACACCCCTTTCACAGCTCAACTAAGGCATACTGTGGGTTTAAATAAAGAGCTCTATGAACATGACAGCAGATATTAACTGGAGAAATGCTTTTGCCATTCTGTTTCATTCCCTTAAATAGAAAATAGCAAGGAGCTTCTGTTGGTCGATAGGGACAATAATGAGTTGGGATGGGAGCTGTCTGGAGCAATGGTTATCCCCAAAATGCAGATAAGCAGTCACAAAATGAAAGAACTTTCAACTCCTCACACCAATCTTTCCCTCCATCCTGTTTTTTCTCTTACATTTCTCAGAATCTGGTCCAAAGCTTCATCTTCCCATCATCCTACAGAATTTAAAAATGCCTAAAACATCATGTCTGTGGCATGCCATGATGTAAAAATACAGGCTTAGCTGTAAGACATCAAGTGGTGCAATTCTCAGCTTCTTTTTGTTATCCAAATGATATCAAGTTATTTTTTAATGTACTGCTGCAAGTAACAAGTCTTCAGCTAATATAAACTATAGGAGTTCCACTGGATTTGGTAGTACTGAAACATGTCACAGCTGAGGCTCATTCCTTGCCCCTGTGAACACTCAGGCAGACGCTGTCCCAAATGCTCAAAATAAATCCAGATAATGATAAAAATATACTTTATATAAGAACATATGGCTATCATGGCATTCGTTTTTAATCCCAAATTGACCACAATGGTCAAATTCAGGCAGCATCAGTTTAAGTCATATAAAATTGTGTCAGAAATCTGAAGAACACTGTCAATAAATGACATAGAGACATTCAGCTGCCAGTGATGTCTCAGGGTTTCTTCGTGCACAGTTACAGCAGTGGAAAGCAATCAGGTTATACAGAAGGAATTACACAGTGGAGGTCATTTCTAAAATAATCAACATGGACTAATTAGATGTGGGGTATTTTATACTGTATTAACCCAATTGGTTCCCAAAAGCCCCTAACAACCATCATCTGCTGGAAATTCCAGCTCAAACAAAGTAAAATGCTATGTTGATTATTTTAAAGAATAACTTGCTGGCTATATATTAAATAAAAATTGAATGATTACTTTCACTTGTGAGCCAAAAAGTACTGTCACACCAGGCAGAATCCAATAAAACTGGCCAATTCTTTTCCATATCCTTTTGAAATGACCACAGATCAAATTTTCCATATATAAAATGCCTAGTGATATATATATATATTTAAGAGGAACAAATGGCTAAATGGGAATTCTAACTCATCATTAACTTCTGAACAAATTTGATACACTTCATTATAACAATTTTTGAAATACAGTCATCATTTAAAATAGTCTTTCATAAACTTCCCCGAGCACTGTAATTATACATTCAGTGAAATATTTCAAACTTGCCCTTTGCTTTTCAAAAGTGCACTGGCTGCACATGTCAACTTCTACAACACATGACTTTGGTCGTTAAAATGTGGGACCTGAAATTTCTGTTTCAAGTGACAATCTGACTGATCTAAAACTTAGTTTGGCTACAAAAAAAACATTGTGTTTCAGTCTGAGTATCCGCTCTCCCTTTCCAAAAGAATTTGTTACTCCCCTGGTGATGCGTGATGGCTGTTGTATAATCTTGCACTGCCCAAAAAAAGAGGCTATAGAATCCAGCCTATACAAGCAGAGATTTATGAGGTGGCAAATATTTGCTTGAGACAATTGCTGACCTCAAAGGAACATCTTCAGGAGCCCTGGCCTGCTGAGCGTTGCCATATGATTCACACAAGGATTAGCTCGGAACAAAAGCTGCAGCAACTCTGTGTTTAGAAGAAACTTGGAGTCAGGTACATCATCTCAGCTTGACTCCGTGTGAAATTTAAATCCAAAGATCATTAATTTCAACATTGTCAGGAGGCAGCAGGGAAAGGAGACATTAGCCTTAAAATATTTAGCAAAGAGTGTTTTAGGATCCCTCTGCAGATTTCCATCTTTCCCAGAGCACCCTCTGCCTTAAGGCAGGACAGTAACCCTGACCTCAGAGCTGCTCTAGGTGCATTTATGATAAGTCCATGGGGAAGGCAAGTTTAGACATCAAGCTCATCCTGAATTTCCAGGACTTTCCTCCAAAATGCATTCCAAATTTTCAAGGTTTACCAGTACAGAAAAATCCCAAACCAAATCATCTATGAGATGATCCTCAACACAGGCTTGAAGATGACACAAAAGCAGGCTACGAACTCAGTGATGGACTTTTTTTCAGGTGAAAGAAAAAAGTAAAACCAGCTTGTCATAGGAAGAAGAGATAACAGCTCCGCAAATCCCATGGCTAGAGAATTAATAAAAGCAGGGCATAAGGAAGTAATACTGGTTCTCCATAGGGCAATCCATTAAAATGCTATTGATAACATTCAGGAGGAAAGAAGAAACATTAATCCAAGTCTTCTCACATGTGTGATGTTGGTGATGCTGAACACTTTCAGATGTCCCACCTACTCTTGCACTTCAGAAGATGTAAGTGTGCTGCTCATTGTCTTTACGTTTTCCAGCACATCACATTGTGAGTTTTCCATCTTAATGGCTGGGGAATGTGGGTTTTTTTCAGTGAAATAAATCTCTGGGCTCCAACACTTTCCAGTTGTTTCTTCAGTGCAGTTTACACACATCCAGGGTGCCTACACATCAACATAATGTGATTACAGCAAATTTTGTCATAAATGAATTTGCAAGGGCGACACCAGCAATGAAGATGTGAAAGCTCTAGATTTAGTGCACCTTAGAAACCAGAGTGCTCTCAGGGGTCTTTGGAGAGTTTGCCTTCTCATCAACCTGGAACAAGCTAAACCCATTGCTGCAGTGTTTTTACAGCTGCTGTTCCCTCTGTCAGTCAGAACACACTGCTCTCACATGTGCTGCAGCAGGAACTGTAGTTGGCTCAGCAACACAACGTGACTAAGTGGGATGTTGGGGCAAGGAAAGATTTGGGCTGATTTGTCTGCTTTCAGAGCCTCCATCGCTACGAGCAAGTAGCTGGGCCATTAGTCCCACGGACTAATCAGTATTTGATCCACTTACATCTCTCTGGCCACAATACCAAGTCTGCAAAGTAGAAAATTCCCAGTCAGGACTTAAATAACACAAGTATAAAGCCTGCAGCTACAGCCACAGACTCTTTGTGGTCACTAGTCCTGGCTTCTTAAATCCTTTAAGGTTCTCTGAAAAAAGCCAGCCCAGTTCTAGGATTGGAAACACCTGCGTAAGAACCATTCACAGTTCTGATGTTTTCTGGCTCTTCCAACAAAAGATGCTGAAAAGCTGTTACAGAAGAGGATGCCCATGCCTACCTTCATGGAATAGTGATGGATTTTAGGCAGGAATCAGACTAGTGAAAGCAGCTTATGAGGGGCAGCACCGCACCAGACCATCACATCACTCCTCTTTTCAGGGCTACAATATAAAAAGCCATGAGCCATGAACAAGCTAATATTTGATCTGTCTTTTATCTAGAGGTGTCTTGGAGGAGTTATACCTGTTGATCTTTCAGTGAGTAAATCAGCTTGATCAAAGAATTGCTCACATTATAAGCCTTGCCTTTACTTGGTGTTGAAAAACCATATACTATATAAAAATGGTAAGATCCTGATATTTGATCTGTATGAGATTATCCCTCTTGCTAAAAGCATGAAACTTTGCCAACTCCTTGGCTGCCAGCCACATAAATCAGCTTCTCATAACTCTTCCTAGAGGTCAATCATCATTCATTTCTTTAATCTTTAAGACTAACTTCCACTTTTTCTCCTGTTTCAGCTTAGTGTATATATATGTGTCCTGTGTGTAAAGCATTACAAAACTGAAATAGCTGTTGCCATCAATCTGATCTGCTTATTCTACATGAGATCTTTGCTGCCTTTTCTAAGATATGCAGCACTTCTCTCTATTATTAGAATTCTTGTTATTTACTTAGTTTCTGGATTAAGTGATCCCTTGGTGTTACTTCCTTGCCTCCAGATTTCTGGGAAGGCTTCATTTACGTGTGCAGTGCACTTCAAATGCTTGGACGAAAGGCAGGGTGTAACTAGTGCTGATAACAGGACAAACTCAGTAAGTGAAGTCACTAAAAGTGCTCTCAGTTTATTCATACAAAATCTCCAACAGGAGGCCTGGCAAAAGTACTGACATTTTTGTTCATCTGAATGAAAACTGAAAATAAACTCTACCCAAAAATGTAAATGTCAAACAAGGAAAAACTGCAGAACTAGACACCAAATGAGGACGGGGGAAGACATTAAGATCAATCTGCAATGACTTAAAATCCTTGGTTACAACCCTCCCCCCGCCCCCCCAAATTCAGGATTTTCTTCACATATTGCAAAAAAATGTACATGCCAAATTGTAATTAGGCACTCAAACACTACTTACTAAATGTACAATATTTTAATCCTTAGCTGGTGTCACTGATTCAAGCAGTAATATTGTTTGAAGTAGGGCGTAAAAGGATGGAAATGTAACCACAGAGAAGAGAAACAATTTGAGTGACTCATTATTGCCTTCATCTTTATTAGAGCACAAAAGCTGATATTAATCATAAAGGTGCAAACGTGGCAATTTTTCTTAATTTAAATTGGAGCTCAGAGACAAATTGTCAGTCCCCACGCAAAAGGGAGTACTGTGACTGTTGGAACCTGTGATCACCCAGGAAAAGCTCAGCACTACGAGCACATAGCAAGTCATCTACAGGTTAGTGTTGTGTGAGGAATGGGAAAAGTAGTGACAGTACAGTATCATTGACAGCACACACGAGGAGAGCTGGTGTGTGACACTTGTGCAGCTGCTCTGTGCATGCGGATACCAGTAACTCCTTTTTCCTGCAGTCTCACAGCTGAAAGACGAACAACTAAGTTGCCTGTGGTGGTAAATGCATCCACTGCGACACTGTGAGACTCGTCTGTGAGCGTGGAATCAAAGGGAGCCTGCACCCAAATGGCCAGTGTGCTGCATCACCCGGCAAAATATGGACTTGGATGCCTGAGTTTTAACTCAAATATGATGAAAAATTGTGACCGGAGGAACTTCATACATTAAATTAGGAAGAACCGAGAGACAAATTCATCCCCCACAAAATAAACTGACTTAAAATCGGAATAATTCAGAGGTCTCTTTTTATGTAAAATTACTACAAACTTAGGGAGTTTATATATTAGGCTTTTCCAACTGAGACTGGAAAGAGCTCTGGTAATACATAACGCTTTAGGTTCAGCAGATCAGGTGTTTATTTCAATACACACAAAAATTAAATTTTATCATTTTATGGTATGCTGGATTTCATTGAATTGCAGCTACTACTTTATCAATGCTGTAGCTATTTTGAGGGGAAAAAACTGCTCTATTTCTGTTATTTATACATCAGCATAGACAAATTTTTCTGCATGTGGACATACATGTACAAACACTACATACATACACCTCTTGTCTACTATGAAGAAAAGTAATGAGATCTACGTACAGAAAAGTTAATTCAGTTAAATCTGCAATAAAAGATCAATACTTTATCTCAGGTTCTGCACACCTTGCCATCAACTTCAAAAGCAAACACAATTTTCACGAGCAATCTGGTCTATTCCTACAGTACTTTACAGCCCTTTACAGATCCTCATGGCATATCATCTCCTTTGGGTGGATGAGGAAGGAAAACAGAGAGGTTCAGGGCTGGGAAAGAAGTCAGCAGCATGCTAAGGACCAGAACCCAGTTGTGCTACAGTTTCCAAAGCCCTGAAATGCTAAATGCAGATGTACAATCCTCCCAGTAAACAAGGCAAGCGTCACATCAGCACCCCTTGTTTCCAACACACATGCCCTACTGGGACGTGCTGGCCACTTCTGGTTGCCAGCCAGTAAACTTTCCCCCTCCTCAGCATGAACTCTGATTGTGTGCCAGTTCACTTACCCATGATTATCATTTTTGCTGTCTGATGAGCGTGGAACAATTGCCCTCCGAGCACTGCTTAGCCAGAGCCGGAAGAACTGTTTGCCTCCAGCCCAGCTGTCGGAGTCTCCATGCGAGATGCTGTGCAAAATGTTGAGTTAAAAGAAAACACGAGTAGGGGGAAAAGAGAGCTCTCTGAGAACCTCCACATGGTTCCTGTTGCTAAGGGAACCACTCCCTTTGTCTGCATAGGTTAGGAATGGCTGCTTCGTTTGGAGTCTGTCTCTTAAGTACGGAAAACAGCACAACAATTTCAGAAAGAGAGAAAGAAAAGAAAAACCCTCCAGAGTATCTTACGACCAAAGGAAAACTGAGCTGCCTTGGAATTCTTACATTAAAAGAAGCTATTAATAGTTGATTTGGGTGACTCCAAGGAGGCTGTAGAACTCATCTGTGCCATCTGATGGGACAATACACCACTGCACACAGTTTCATTTGCTTATTGTAACCAGCTTCTGGGGATCAAAGGTAGATGGTTATAGAAAGATAGATGAAGAAATGAGGTCCTGTTTATGGCAGCAAATGGAGAGAGATCAATAGTAAGAAATAAAAGTTTATAATAGGTATTCATGATGGAGTAGAAGAGAGGTGCCTTTACTTACACAAGCTCCTATAAAAATCCAAGCTTGAATCCCTAGCTCTGATTTCTGTAGCTGCTCTGCTCTGCTGGCTCTCAGTCCCCAGGCCCAGCATGGCACTGACCGTGTCCCTGAACCCCCAAATATTTGAGAATCTACCTTCTGTACAGGCCCATCGGGCTCAGCCCAATTGAGCATATGGAGTTAGGAATCCCTGTTTCTTGTATTTGTCCATCCCTGGTTTTAAGGAATACACCAGGATTTGTACTTCTGAATAAGGGTGATTTCACTGTCAGTCTGAGGTCCTACAACTTGAGGGGATAACAGAAGTTGTCAGGAAGATTGTTACACTGGGAACAGGAACACCTTGAGTGTAACCTCAAACTTTTTTTTTTTGTTTTAAGAAAATCAGCCTCCTTATAAAAATATACAAGCACAACATGCACTGCACAACACGAGTGTGTCTTGCTCTCTCTCAGCTGACCCCAAAACCAGCACCCTGAAATACTGTGAGGGCAATTTTTTTCCATGGACTTACTTGTCTCAGTACCTCAATATTACAGGGAGAGAAATGGTCAAAGACTTGGATTCAGATATATATTTTCAAGCACAGACTTAGCTGAGGCTCTTACCACATCCAGAGAACAATCAGAGAATTGTGTTACATTATGTCTGGATGAACAGACCAAAGTTCAAAATCTTAGATGATGCATTTCTGTATGGAAAACAGAATTTTCTTGTTCCACCAGAGAGCAGCTGTGAGAGCCTGGAATAGTGGAGGGAGGTCAGTTTGGTCTTATGGTAAAGAGCTGAGCTTCACTTAACGGCAAGGTAGAGAGGAGTCAGGGCCAGCGTTCTGTTCTCCAGAGAGCTGAGCTGACTTTCCTCCGCTCAGTGAGACTGTTGCTCTTGGACAACACTAGTCACATGTGAGTACGAGATGTCTTTGCTTACACCCCACAGTCCAGCACTGACTCTTTGACATAAAGACCTGAAGAATTCAGTTGTCACTTCATTGCACATGTTGAATTGTGTTTGCAGCATGATATGTGCTGCAACCCCCTCCCTTCTCCCTCTCACCCCAATGAGTCAAATGAAGCAGTCAGGATTGCTTTGTGGAGAGGCCCTTCTGCTCTCCTTTGCAGAAAGATTAGGAGATTAGAGAGGGGCAACTGAGAGCTCAGTTTAGGGGCATTAGAAAGCAACTATTAACAAGCAGGTTTCCATTGCATCACTTTCCTAGCCAAGGAACGTTTAATTGGAAACCAATTAAAAAGTTTGGGATTGTATTTATTATTTTCCCTTCAGAGGTTTGATTTGATTTGCTCAATCCTGCTGTGTGTACACACACACTCATCCCCTTTTCTCCCTCTCGTGGATAGACTGATGCCAAGGTGGATGCCAGTGAAGGATCTTGGGATTCTGTGCAGTCACAGCAAGGGAGATGACAGGTTTTAGGACTGAACTAAAGTTTCTGCCAGTAAGTTCTTTACTGACTTTCTTCTGCTGCTTGCAACCCATGGAATCTTCTTCAGTGTAATTACAACATAAATTTAGAGAATTCAAAGTTAACTCCCAGCACAATAAAATTCTTTGACACCTCAAATTAATGTTTAGTGAGTCTAAGAGTGTGCTTTATCTAAGCGTTTGACAAACATTTGGGTATATAATGCTATCATTAATTCAGGAACATTCTGCTGATCATTCACATTTTATCACTTCAGAATAAAAAGATGGGGAAGCAACATTAGATCACATTTGTGAAAGAGCCAGGGACAGCATCAATGCAGCCTCCTGAACTACTACACAAATGCCCCCTACAAAAGAAGAAAAAATGCAACGTTTTTTCCCCTTATTTTAACAAAGACAGGAGTTTTCTCTGTTTAATAGAAATTTCAGCATCTTATACAGGGCATTTACCAGTTTCCCATTATTACAAGAGCAATTTCTTTGACAGAATGGCAGTGAGGATAAGATTTTATGACGAAAATGTGATTTTACACAGAAGTGGAATTCTCCTGCGAAACCTTTCCTCGGTGGTATAGTAAGAACTGTATCTGTTACTATAAATCCCATCTTCTCAATTTAAAAATAAACTGCATTAGCTACTGATGTCCTAAAGAGCCTTTGTTATGCTAATCCAAGGTATTAAGAATAGTCAGAAAAGGAATTCATTAATGGCTACTTGAATCAACTGCTTTTTGTCCCAAATGTGAACACATCCCCCCAGTCAGAAACTACCTAACACAGTGTGATTGAAGTTTATTTATTTACTTACATATAATAAGCAACTGAGCAGCTTGCAGTGCATGAAGTGAGGCTATGGAAAAGTACATTACAGGGCTCCTGCTTCAGGGCCCTCTCAGTCAGAATTTCAGTATATGTGCCTATTTTCTGTTTATTATTCAGCCAAAAACATTGAAACTCTCTATCCCCTCAGTCCACTTAGCGACCAAGAAAAGATTGCCTGCCTTATATAAGGTGGCTTAAGAGGAATTTTTAAAATAAATATTTACAAAGCTCTAAAAATATTATCTTGTTTTGTTAAGGCTAAGTGTGTAAACACCGTACCTGTTACAAATATAGATCTTGTTATGCAATGAAAAGGAGAAGCAGATGGAGCTGTTGATAGCCTCGGTGACAATGGAGCAACATGCAGTTGCACAGGAACCAGTATTCCCCTTATAAGGAAAATTTTTCGTATTCCCCAATTTATTTTATTTTTTTTTTCTCGGTCACGAGTTGGAATTAAAATTCCGACATGAGAAATTTTCCATAGGAGGGTCATATTTAAAAGACCCTCTATGTATTAAAAAAAAAAAAAAAAAATCCCTTTAGTTTGAATGAACTGACATGGATTTAAATGACCTGTGAGAGTATGTGTAGGGTTGTATGTGCATGTATAAGGTTTCTTGTCCACTTTCGGGAGCCCAGACTCCCATCCCTCCTGGCAGTCTGCCAAGCAGGCCAGAAACGTGGAGAAACTTGACTTTCTGGCACCATTCCACGTGAGATGCCGGGGAGCTGAGAGCTGGGAAAAGCGGGAGAGCTGGCAGAAGACCAAGAACATTTCCATCAAAAAATTTCATTGGAATAGACATTTTCATGCAACGTGTTAGGTTTTGGTGAACCGGCATTAGCTGAGGGAAAAATGTTCCACTGGAAAGTTTCCAGTTTGTCCCAGTGCTAAGATCCTGACACTTGGGCTTCGTATTTTTCATTCAGCTGAAGAATGGATTTTTATTTCCCAGTATCATGCACAGAGACAGAATGTGGTTTACGGTACCACTGATTGTATAAAATTATTCCTCCTGATACTGTAAAAAGAAGCTTTATTTTGCCATCTGCAGCAAGTGCTGCTGTCTCATACCTCCATGCTTTTTTGGCATCTCCTCAGCCCTCAGTGTCTTTCCTCTAAATAGATCACAAGGAGTGTCAGCAGAGTGGTGAGACCACTAGTTTGTGCTCAGAGACAGAGTTTAATATCTCTCTCTGGAACATGATTGCTGTCTTACTGTATTAGTTCAGTAGGAAAAACAGTACACCTTGCAGTGTTATTAAAATTAATATGTATGGATTATAACAATAAACCTGTAACAGTTCTGACAAGTGTAGAAAAGGTATTAGATTCCACTACTGAACATCAGAAATCTCTTGAAAATGAAGTTTTTAACACTATGTTGAGGAAAGATGTCACAAAGTTGTGGCACAAAACAGAGGAAGAGAAGGTACAAGACTGAATGAATAGTCAACTGTACATTGAATGCAAATACAACACACCCACACACACATCAAATATTTGATTCCACGGATTCTTCAGGACAAAAATGCATATGCAATATATATAATTTAGCTCATCTTATTCAAGTTGCATGTGTGACAGTTCTGAGCTTATTGGAAAACCTGAATCACGTTCAGCTCTGTCAGTGATGGGACACCACAAAACTGGACCGTTCCTGCACACTTAGCTCTTGACCTGCCTCTCAGAACACTTATTCATTATGCCCCATTCAGGAAGTGACCTCGCTGGAAAATCTGAGCAAAACATAGGACAGAAGTTCCAGACTCAAAAAGTTGAGGAATGTTCTTTCCCCTCCCTACCTTGTCGTTGTGAAAAGCATCAGGTGGACAGTCCAAGGACCAAGAGCCCTTGTGGGTGCACAATGTACAGACACTTTCAGTATCCTCCTTTCACACTCATGTACCTTCACACTGAGCCGTAAGTTAAACTTCCCATCCTGGGCATCGCAGAACTTCACTCAAAACTAGTGCAGAGATATTCACCCTTAAGCCTGAGGGTAAATATCTTTATAATCACAAAGACACTTTATTAATGCAATAATTCATCCCCTAAGCTTTTGAGTTCTCATAGCAGAAAAAAAACTGAACAACCCATTCTCACCTGAGCACTGATATATAATTCTCACTAGTGGTATTATCCTTCAGTCACTAGCTTTCTCAACTTTGGGCATGGGCACCAAATTTGAGCTAAAATCAGCGTTGAACATGTGCCTATAGGATTGCTGTCTTGCCTTTGGTAATGAAATAAGCATTAATGCAGAAACAAAATGCCGGCCAAATTTAAACTCAATACAGTAGACTAAATGTCAGTCCTAGACATACTACAGCAAGTCTGAAGGAAGCCTGTGGACATTCCTGTGTGGCAGAGTTCACAACTCCATTTTACTTCCTAGAGCTCCTGTTCTGTTTGGAAGAGTAACTCATCTCATTTTCAAGAGTATGAAACTTCTCCATCTCCATTTCACTATTTCTGGGCTCTGTGACTACTTTCCTCAAGTACAATTGACAAAATCTGCCCCAATAAGGAATTAATCTTTCCACAGGAGAAAATCGAAAGTATTCCAAGCCTGATGAATTTGGTGTGAAACTATGAAAGAAAGTATTTGTAGAGAGCTAGCAGAGAACAAGTCAGACCTGTGGACACATTTTGCTCAATATCTCAAACCAGTTAAATGACTTCATCTGGTGTTCACTCCTCTACTTGACAATGACATGTTACACTTCCCCTGACAAGAGCTGAATTCAGATTTATCTCTGCTGTTGATTGCTGTTCTTTATAAGACATAGATTTAGAAAGCTATGCCACCCACTTGCAGCAAATTTAAATTTCTAAACAACAGCAAAGTTCAGCGACAGCATCGTGAGTGAGGCTGCTGAAGCATCATTATTCTCTTTACAAAGAGTAAGTCTCTCAAACTATGCTTAACTTTACATGCAGATACAGACACATGCATATATTCAGACTAAATTTACTGTGCTATGCTTGATTTCTCTTCTCTATAACTATTTTTTGTGCCATCACTGACAGCATTTCCAAGGTACATATTTGCTCTGACACCTCTGGATATCATCATCATGTTCTCTCATGCCCTTGAGTGAGATTGACTCACTTCCATCTCTTCTGTTGCTATGAAAAAGTAAATAGTAGCTACAAAGCTGTCAATGAGCTGGATTTTTTTTTTCCTGTCTGCATTTAATCCTTTTATCTATATACCTGAGGTAGCTTGTTCTATAATCCAAGTCATATTCGTATTGTACGAAAACTCCTGGTTAATCTTTTGCAGAAATATGTACCTGGCTCTTGTGTTATTTTCACTTTGATTAAGCCAGACAAGCCACAGTATAAAAGCTGACTGCATTTAATGCAACAATTATGACAAATAATTCCTCAGAAGTGAGATTTCCAGAGAAGGAGGTCTTCTGGGGGTACTCCCATCACTGAGCACATGCAGGTAATACTCCTTTCTGTGTCTCATAAAGCGAAAAGAACTCCTAAAATTGAACTTCACCCACTCCAATCAAAATGCCACTCAACTGCTGATTGAAATATCCTTCATTCAAATCAGAGTGAGTGCCTTTAATGGCTACCCAAAAGGCTGTCAAATTAAATAAGAAACAAAATGCAAATAAATTAGCATTCCTAGCTACTGATACACTATAAATATTTATGAGGAAAAAAAGATGCTGTAATTTCAAATGATACCACAGGCCTATTTTGTACAAACAGTTAAAACAGTTATACATGCAATACTGTACTTTGCAATTTTTTTCCATTTCACATCACCATAATCACCTAATAAATATTTAAATGGACCCATTTGCTGTAACTATAAAAGAACCGTGTAAACTTGTTGTCATCTAGACACATAAGCCGCAGTGGAGTCAATGAATTTCAACAGTCACTTAATATTGCAAGCCACAAGCTACCTTAAACCTGCCAGCAACTGTCTGCCAGGAAGCTACTGTAGCACCACGGCTACCTCCTCCAACCCAGGACACGAGATTCATTATGAATGCGAGCATTGCTACTCTAATTAGGCCTGGGAGAGGTTTAACAACCATGCTACAGTCTTGCTGCTGACAAATATAAAAATAAAGCCTTGTTCAAATTAGCAATGTGAAGTGAGAAGGCCTAGAAGCAGCAACTGTCTGACCAGTAGTGAAACAGTTCTAATCTATAGTGAGGTTATTTTGCTTCATAAACTGCTAGTATGTTACCTGCAGGAGGTCTCCCTGTAAAATGAATTATAGTAAGCTATATGTGATAATTAACCGTGCATTAGCAAATATCTTGAAACAGGGGGGCTCTGTTTTCTCTGTATTTTGACTAATAAAAGCATGAATTTGTTCAACAAATGATCATTTAGGTTGTGGAATGCTAAGCATATTGGAAGAACACAGTAAGCAATAGAATATTGTAGGTGGACTAACAGTTTCCTTACAAAAACAGGCTGTTTAATAGGCTGGCTCCATACTACGTTATTCACAGTACTAAAAACCACAGTGTTGGGAAGACAAATACAATATACATTTAAAATAATATAAACCTTGTACTCATATTTACTTTAAAAATGCCATGGATGTGACAATAAAAAAAAATCCATAAGCAAACGTTTATTTCAGAAAGAGAAAATCCCAAATGACTCTTTCCAGAATGTAAACAGATAGTGAGGCAATTGCTATGGTCATCTTCTGCAGAGGGGAAAAAAACCTCAGCTGGGTTTAAAATAGTCTACATCATATGAATGTGGAGCAAGGCAAAAAAAAAAAAAAAAAAAAATTATTTTTTATACTGCTTAACACAATAAAAATAAAGTGGTGCCATAATTTATTTTAGCTTCATTTACATCTTATGAAAACAAATTTAACCATAAGGCTTTATGGAGCTGTGACTGTACCAGCCTCACTCTTGGCTGTGAATCAGGGGTCAGAACCACTGCAGCATACACAGGTTGACAGTCTGTACCTCTTTATTCGTACTATATGGACTGGAGCCCAAGCTTCCAAACATCACAAACTGAAACTCATTTAACTACAGGTAATCTACCAGGTTTAGCCAGACTCCATGCGGGAATGACTCACTATGGGATTTGGCCTTATCAGGGGTAATTCACAGCCCTAGTGTTATGGGGACGAACTGCAGGTAAAAAGAGAAATGACGGGAACAATGATGTTTCGGTACATAAATATCGACATTCAGAAGTCTCTCAAAAATTTTAATATCTTTAAAACATCAGAAGTGTCCTCTAAATTTAAGATAAAGCCAAGATCAGAAGATACCCCTCAGCTGTACGTGTCTGCCTCCTTCCACCCAGAGCAGCTCTCACCTGCCCTGTGACAAACACACTTCCTTCGGCTGCCAGGCCTATTTCAGTTGAGGTGAGGGGTGAGATCCTCCCCGATTTCCAAGACAGGGAGTTATCAGTGAGATGCCAGAATTATGAACATGTAGCAGACAGTCAGTCTTAGAGTAGGACAGGATGCTCAGGAAGTTGGTCCCTGGGGGAAAGTGCGGGGCTGGGACTGCAGCATCCTGTGCCACACAGCCAAGAGCAGGAATGGTCCTCACCAGATTCCTGCAGCCTTCCTTTGGAACATCCATTAGCTTCAACCAAAGGATATTGGCTTAGTATGGGCTTTTTAATATCTTTAAGAATTAATTGGGGGGGGGGGTTGTATTGTGTGTGCAGTAGATGCATATACATCACACACATGAAATATTTTCATTTTGCAGAGTTAAGTGATGGTTGCCATCAAATTACAAAAGATGGGCCGACAACACATAGCTGGGAAAGTACATACGAAGGAAATAGGTATTCTCCTTATGGAAAGCATTCTATATTATTAAAAATTACTACAAATTAGTGGCAAGTACATGGCTACAAGTTATTTCTCCTGCTTCACTACAGGAAGATGAGAAATTATAAAGGCAAATTTACACCCCTCCAAGCGCATACACAGTTTTTGTCTCAAATTCATGAGCATCAATCAGCTGGTAAAGGAGGGTGGGTCTGAGATTCTATTTTTCCCTAAATCTCTATCACAAGCCTGTTTGACTTATGTCCAAGAGGAATTTCATTGTATATTTTTTTTAATGTTTCTCCCTCTCAACAACATGATTCTTCTCTATAAGGGCATCAGATAATTTTAACCATCACAATTTGAAAGTGACCACGTGTACTCATATCATGAATAAAGTTCAAAAACCCAGTGTCACTTTTAAAATTTGCTTTTCAAAAACAAAACCAAACCCTTAAAAGTTGCTTTTACCATTGCACTAACCTTCAGTTTTCTCAGGTAAAGGAGAACTTAGAAAGTAGTGTGTTGTATTTTCTCAGTTGAATTACATTTATAGACTTCCAGGCAGAGGGTAAGATTGCCCCCTTTTGGAATTTTTCAGAGTAACAGTCCAAATAAAGCATCGGGTGCAAAGCATTCCTAATCCCTACTCAAGATATGCATCTCATCGGGAATTATTTGTGCTTCATACTGTTGTGTTCTCGTGTTACTATGTATGTGGCTTCACATTCCTTATTAAAGCAACAGGCATGAAAGAATTCAACTGCTCTTGCCAGCAACCACAACGGCACAAAATCTCAAGTCAGATAAAGGTAAACATCTGGAACCTTCCAAGGAATGCAGCAGTAAAGATGGAACATATAACTGCATTCTCCCCCCTCTCTGCTCTGTACAACGAACCTCAGAGACAGTAATTTGTAACTACAGACCCCCATAAAGCAGTGTTCTCTGGCAAAATTCACGGAGAGCTTAGTACTTTAAATGAGAAATGAGACTATTGAAGTGCCAAAACCAATCAAGACAGTTCTGATTCCAGATTTAATTTAATAGCAACCCCACCCTCACTATAGTGATCTGGTGGTTGGGCTTTTTTTTTTTTTTTTTGATTTGTCAGCTTTAACACCTAATTTGTGGTCATTCATCAAGTGTACTAGTCCTTTAAAGAGATGTTCATTACCACAGGTAGAACATGCACAATAACCAGAAGTCTGGATGGAGATACGTATTTTCATTAAAATATTATTTTTAATTATATTGCCATCATGCCAAATATATCAATAGTATTTTTTTTTACTAAAAAAAAATGCAATTTGGTCCTTTTAAGTAGTTAATAATTAGCATTATTTGCAAATAAAGAATCATTGTCTGTTACTTGACCGGTATCTTCTAATTTTAGAAAGCTTATCATTTTACAATGTACAATCAATTGCAAGATACAGCATATTCCTATTTTGTTTCAAAACTTCTCTTTCAATTACCAAATCCCATTTATTTTCATATGAACCTGGGGGCTCAAAAGCAGTAAAGAGTTTAATCAAAAGAAATGTCTTAGTATGGCTTCAGCTAGAAGTGGTTCGATGACCATCTGACAAGGGGAAACATGGAGAGATCTCCAAATGGAGGTGGATCAATAAACTGACACAAGCCAGCAATAAAATGGAAATCAGAGAGTATTAGTGGGAGCTACACTGATGTCTCTCATCACAGCTAAAGAAGACATTTGTTCAGGCAAAGTAAGAAGAGGAGGCAGCCAGTTCAGCACATCAGACACAGAGGAAAACAGAATGTTTAAGCTGTGCAATTCTGCTGAAGAACTCCTCACCTAAACTCTGTAGGCAGGATTAAATGAAACCCTCTCATTCATCTCTCTCAGTCTCAGACTCTAAGTGTTATAACACTTGGGTTTCCATCTTACTGCGATCAAAATTATATCACCAAAGGCTATTGTCTTCCAATAACATACCTATAGTTCAGTCAGCTAAACTGAGATTAATTTATTGGGAACAGCATACCTGAGCATCACTGCTCATCTTATACCCCGAGCACAGTACTGTGGAGCAGTGTTCATGTGGGTGCTGTAAAAACATCACTGTGCCAATTAACTTCAATGCAAGTGCATCAGCAATAGGTCATGTCACACCTCAGTTTTTAAAAATTTTAAAAATCATCAGTAACATTTTTGCCGTGCTTAATATTGTAATATTCTTAACCTCTTAAACATCAAACTTTTAGGAGTGTGGTGAGAGTGATCCTTGTCACTCACACAGGCTTTATCTTTGCTTCGCGGCGAGGAGATTATCACAATAAAGAAGATTAGGCATTGCAAACTTTTGTGTGTTCATAAAGAAGCTGAAATCCCTGCTTCACTGAGTAGAACTCAGAGTAAAAACCACCATTACATATAAAGCACCAAGTGTAATAAGACGAACCGCAATGTAACTTTCCAGACTGTTTGCCCAAGCTGTTTAATGCCCTGTGTATTTCTGCTGAGGGAAAGTGAGAGCTTAACTTGAATTATGTCCTTGGTGCTTTCAAAATACTTTAAACAGTTATTCAAACTGTAGCCAGTGTGTCATGCATTCCAATACAGAATATAAGAATCTATGTATTTAGTGTCACTGTAAGACTTTTACCTAGAGTTTCCCTTTCGGAGCCATGAAGTTAATCATAAGGAAGGAATGCACGCTCTGATCATGCTAATTAGCTTACTGAATATGACTTCTAAAGGGATCACTTAATGTGTCCTCAAGGATGCTGCAAACCATTTTATTAAGAGAAATGCTTGGTTTCCTTTACTGACACATTCATTGGACCAAAAGGCTGCCATGAAGTAATCTGTCGCTGTCTTGATATCTATATATGGTCAAGAAATACCACTGCAAAAGATACATTCTAGATTTAATAACCACATTTTATAGCCACTGAAAATTACTCTATAAGGGTAAGGATAAGAGCAGGAGAAAATTCACTCATGCTTTCAGAAAATTTAAATATGAACTTTCCAGGGCATACTTTTTTAACATATAAATGGCATGAATCAGTGCTCTGGATCTCTCCACTTAATTCCATGCTTTTATTTTACCTCTTTGTCATTACTGAAGGACACTAAGGAGCAGTGCCAATTGATGCATAGTTTTGCTGATGATTGTAAAAGTGCTTAAAAAAAAGTGTTATATGCAATAAACTTTTTTAACTGCTTCCTTAAGCTAAAGAAAAGAGCACCTCGTGGGTTTTACCATGGCTCAGAAATTTGTAATGTTCTCATCTTTGCCATGTTTTGATATAATTTCTTCCCATTTTGTCACCAAGGTCCTTATTATGGGCTGGGGCCTCAAGATACCCAAGGTCTTAATTCAGTCAGTTTGCTTGGGTGGGAGATCGGCCAAATATCCCCCCCTACTGCTCCCATCAGGCCTTGTCTGCTCATTCCTCTACAGAACACGAGAAACAGGTTCTACCTCTTGTGGGTAAGTCCTAAAGACTGTGCTCTTCCCTCTTTTTCTGTGCTCTATGGAAGGATGGAAAGCATCACACCCAGAACAAACCCTGCACCACTGCAGAGAAGTTGTCATCAGTCCAGTGGTACTTGTAGGACAGGTAGGAATTCTGATTGTTTATTTGTTTAGAAGGAAAAAATCACTTCATCCTTAGGAGTGTGTTTTGGAACCTGACTAAAGCGTGTGAAGGGGCTGGTACAGTGCAATAGAATCTGAGTATTTGTAGCACAGAGTGATTTGAAAATAAAACTCTTTGTGAGTGTAGGAGAGAATGCTTATTATGTGCTTCCATAATCACATAGTTCATCCAAAATTAGAATCTGTTGAGTAAATCCCAAAACAATTTATGACTTTTCTAAAGCAATTCCCCGATTGTTCTTCAGGCAGCTCGAAAGGCCATGGAGCACAGAAGCTGCTGTAGGCTGCAGAATGTTTTTGTCTGACTTATTGGTGACTTTCACTCTGCTTTTTCAGTATCATAAATACAGCTAACAGATAAAGATTAAGACTATTTTACATAGGAGCTTTTTTCAGTCATAAATCTATGGGGAAATAATTTTTCATTAAAATAAAAATCTATCTTTTTTTTTTTTGCGGGGGGAGACCAAGTTTCTCCTAAAACCTCCTAAAAAGAGCAGCTGTAGTTCTCATCGTAACTTTACCGAAACTGATTTGATTTTAGGGGAAGGGATCTAATGACAGGGAGAATTACCTGTCATCATTCAGTTTGGTTGAACAAGGAGTCCTCACTTTATTCTATGAATGCAGTAAAAACTTGTAAACCCCTAGATTTATAACATCTAACAGCATCATCCACTAACTCTACACCAGGGAAGCTGAAGTAACAATAGAGGCAAGAAGTGCAAGAGAGGGCCTGTTGAGATTAGCAGTAAAGACTCCGAGTAATTGGACATGCCATCACACTGAAAACAAAGGAAATGGGTATTAATTCTTCAGTGAATTACTGGCTGCCCTTCTGTCATTGCTTGTATTGAGCTCAGGACAAAGTTTGAGGTAAGTTCTTTGGAGACTTTCTTTATCGTGGGCTTAAAACCATTAAACTGTCTTTAAAAAAAGAAACCAGTACCACTCCATGCAGTATGTGGAAAGAGTACAGACAAGAATGTCATGCTCCTTTCAAGGCAGTCAATCAAACTGTAACATGCATGTGCAGGCCAAGTTTCTTCCATCAGAAGGAGCAGTCTCCACGAGACTATTTAGTAACATAAATCACTATTTATCTGGAGACTCTGACAAGATACAGCCAAATCAATTTCTTCCAGAGAAGACAGACTCAGGCTAAGTTATATCCCTGTTTTTCACTTCAAAAAGACATCACAATCAGTTTATGAAACATGAAAAAAATGCGGCCTGTTGCAGGGCCACGGTTCCCCATAAATGTTCTAAAAACCAGAAGGGCTGTTGCTATAGCAGGAACACGAGCTTTGAATTCGTTGCTAATGAGTAGTGCTTGGAAAACATACTGAGAAATAATTGCAGGTTAATAACCACGTTTCAGAAAATCCAAATGATCCCTTTTTATTCCATGTGTCATAGCAGTCTGAGTCTGGTAGCAGGATGCTACCTAATCTTAATTAGGTTCCTTAATCTTCCATTGGCTGGAGTTGATTTGTTTCAGTCAAAACCAATCCCCTAAAGTTTTTGGTAACTCCCAAATTTACTTATTCTTTAGTTATTACAATCAAACACACACCTTTCTGGGAAAAATCAGAGGAAATAAGAACTTTTCATTAAAAAACCCACAGTTTGTCTCAGACTCCTGCCAGTTTGCCGATTTTTAGTACTGGGTTTGCTCATGTGTAAATGCAGGTAAGTTATTGCTATTAACACCCTCCCTTAAACTGACTCTTGAAGAAAACAGTAGAAATATAAACAGTTCTATAACTGGAAATTATAAACACTGAGTCTTAAATAGGACCATTACTTGTTTATAAGTCTGTCCCATGAAAAAGTATTGACCACACATCAAAGCATCAGTATATACTTGGATTAAAATATCAGCATATACTTGGAAGGCAAAACAAAAGTGTTTTCTCCCTTACAAATATTTCAAATTCCGTTCTTCATATAAAATATTTTAAGTATTTAGAGAACAGCAAAGAAATAATCTGCCCGTGCGTCACAGTAAAGAAAATGCAATTTTCCTTCTTCAAAGATGAAAAATTGTGTCCAGAAACACAGATAGTAATCAGCTCATCAGATAAGTGAACTATGTAAGGAATTACTTGAAAATACTTACGTAGAGTGACTCCACTTCGCCTTCCCCTCACCAGGCTACTCTGGTTTTCACTTGTGCTGTTAATTCAAGCCTCAGCTGGAACAAACTGTCTTTGACGGGGATGCATTTCATCAGAGCTGCTTTGTCTGCCTGCGATTCCCTGGATGAACACTCTTCCAATAATTTATGCCACTATTGGAGTTCTCTTGCTCCCCGAGCACCGGCAGTGTGGCTGCTCTGTCATCTCCCACTCACTGAGCTTCTGCAGGGAAGAAACAATAGATGAGCAGCTGACAACTGATAGTATCCAACTGCTCAGGGAAAAGCAACCCGAGACCACAAAGTAACACTTTAGATGGTAAGGGTACACTACAGTGTGTCATCTGTCCTCCAGTGGCATTTTGAACCCCCAGAAAAACTATAAAATACTGGTAATAAGCCTGTGAGGGCACAACAACCCTGGAATCAGTAGCGTGAATATCATGGTATTCAAAATGCAGATGTTCCTTTAAAATGAATTTGTGTTTTAATAGGAGAGGAAAAAAAAATCTCAATTTCTCTTTACCAGGAGAACAGCAAAGGCTGAAATACTCCTGACAGATATGATATTCCCTTCAATAAATTAAATTACACTATTGATGTTAGCACTATCATGCTGACAATGAGGATCAGAAACAGTGTAACTGTCTAAATAATAAAGGAATAACAAGAAACAATTCTAATTTTCTGATGAAGGGCCGTCTTTCTAACATAGCTTCCTAAATTTATTCTAGTGTATGAGATACCTTAATTACAGCAACTTCTGTGGCAAAACAAGTGAACAGATGAATTGTAACATGAATTTTCAAGGCAAGCTCTCCATCAAAAAGAGAAGACTTCTCAAGATTCAGTTGTATGAATCAGTAATCATTCCCACAAGCCTACTAACATATTCAGTGATAAATTTGATTCTATATAAGGGAGTTCCCAGAAATTTTACCAGATAGCTAAGCTTAGGTAACTATTCAATTTGGATACAGAGTTCAGATAAGAATTTATATGTCCATTGGAAAATAATTAACTTACTAACATCTATTAATAACCACAAAAACTGCTGGAAGAGGCCGTTCTGTGACTAATTTTTTAGAGTTCAGTAAAACTCATTTTTATGGACAGAACTAAACATTTTTAACACTTACTTTACAGCCTCCTCTGGGATGGTATATACTGCTGCCAACTCAGCACCACTTCCTGACACTTCAGAGGAAAAAGAAAGAAATGTTAAACACAGCGGCAGAAGAAAAGTTTAAGTGCCTTGATTCATTTTTCCACGTTGGGGTCTGAGATGACACAACTTTGAGAAAAGGGAATTGCCTTTTGGAACTGAAATCAACCCTTTGATTTCTAACCCCCACTCTCCTTGCAGACTCAGGATCAGAATCACACAGTATCAGAATCTTGACACTGGAAGGGTTTGTGTTCTTGGGAAGAAATAATCACTTAAAGACACAAAGCAGGTAAGGATATAAATCAAACAATGTCATTAAATTCTCAAGGAAAGATTCCTGTCTAATAGTCCCCCGATATAGGGCTCAGATCCCAGAGGTCCTTTGGGACATAAAGTGAAGGTATTATGGAGCCAGGCTAGAATCACTTAATGCCATGACCTCATTCATATGGCAGTGTTGGACAGCATGGAGACAAAATAATTACAGTTATAAGGGTTTAAGATCAATCTTGTATGGACAAGTCCAGCCAGTGAGGGGCTGTTCCCATCCCGTGGATAGGTAATAAGCTGAGGGAAAAGGGAGGAGAAAGGAATCTGCTGGAAATTTCCTCATATCCCATAGTCTGAATGAAAGATCTTCAAAGAAAACCTATTTTGCTGTAAATCTTTGTTTCTTTTACTTCATGCAAAGAACTGATAGAAGACAAACCATTTCACAACTGAGGCAAAGAAAAGGCTCTCACAGCTGACGTATTTACAACTATTAATAGGTCTTGCCCTGCTGGAGGTGCAGCAGGTGTAGCTGGAAGGAGCAGAGGAGCGAAGTACCTCTTCTATTTCAGGTGGAAAGCAAAAAGCAAAGAGGAGACTGAGGAGACCCTTTTATAATGGAGAACGGAGGAAGGTTTAAGGCTCACACCAAACTGTGCTCAAGGCCCAAAGTAAAGGTCTTGGCTGTTAGAGCTCACAGGAATTATGGCAGAAAGTGCAATAAATGAAGCCTTGAGAGCCCCAGTTGAAGCCTTTTCCATCAAGGCACTCTTTTTGTCAGAAAATTCCCTTAACCAAGCGAATGTTCCCTTAACCAAGGTAAGGTTCCCTTAACCAAGGGCAAGCCATACTGATGACATCAGGTGGGGGGATGGTCAATAAATATTTTTCCACTTAGATAGAATGAAATTATTAATTTAGAAGTTTACAAGGTTCTTGAGACCTTCAGCCAAAGAAGTTGAAAAATATTATATCCTGATTCATTTTAGCAGTAGCCCACGGATAAAACTTCCATGAATGGCAGGTCTAACTTTTAGGAGTGATTCAGTCAGATCAGGCTTCTCAACCATTTTGGGTGCATCTCAAACTTGTGCTTGAGATGAAGCCAATTTAAGGAAAGAATGTATAACCAAGGTTTTCTTAAAGAAGCACCAAGTAATGTAACTGGGCTAGAAAATAACTGAGATGTGAATATTGCTTGTTGAAAAATTAGTAGGGACAGCTACTGCAGGATTTCCTATGACTTTATACAATTGTCAGAAGCAAAGGAATGAAGCTATTTTTAAAACAGTTGCTGTTTATAATGTTCCCCTTCAGATTTCCACTTCTAAATCTCAGCCCGAACTGCAGCAGGGACCCTCTGCTGACATGAGAAAATACTTGAGTCAGTGTTTCCCTTCCCAATCTTTCAGCTGACCTAAGCAGCTCCTGACACTTCCCAGGCTCAGATGACTCAGCACTACAGTTAGATAACATTTTTTTCGTTCCTTCCTCTAGTTCAAGTAACACACAATCTTTCACTCCTTTCAGGCTCAAACTTCAGCAGACATCTTTCAGCTCCCTGGTTCTCTGAAGCACCAACAATTCAGCTTTACTGAGGCTCAGAGAAGAATGAGTCAGACATTGACATCCAAAGAAAGCGATGTCCTGCTGTGTCTGTCATTACACAGGATGACCCTGACAGAGAATTCAGGCTGCCATGCCTTGTTATCCAACTATATTCCTAACCAAAGTTGAGTTTTCCCTTTTCTGACCCCTCCTGGAAGTCTACCAGCTGCAGCAGGCAATCCAGAGCTGCTTCACTGTGTACCAGACCAGACCCATTTGCTGTTTTCATTAACCCTGGAAGCACAGTTTCTAGGGGCTCGCTCAAAACAGAGTTATTAGAATTAGGGAGACACCAAATCTACTGAGATAAAGCCAAAATGGACATCCTCAATTTTCCAAGTTGCAGTACGTGTCCAAATGAAGAAAACAGTTCTGCCAGAGTTTTGGCAGGTGTCCAGTATTCTGGGACTGATCAACACCCACAGAGATTCTTTCAGAGATTCAAAAGGGAGTTACTGAAATGTGTATGAAGCACATATATATAAACAATTTCAACAGTCCCACATAAACCTAATTTGTGCAAAGGTGAACGTCATCCACTAAACACCTGCAGCCCCACCTTATTCGGAATTGTATTACCAACATTATGAAATGCCAAATCAATCCAAGTGGGATATTTTCCCTGTCAATAATAGCAATAATGGCTTTTGCTTGGATTAGCCAATCTTTCTCTTTCATGAGCAGCACCCTTCTTCTTCAGAGATGGGGAAATCAAGTCGCAGGAGAGGTACTGGCTAAGTAAAAGTACCCAGTACTCAACAGCTAAAGGCTGGATTAGAATCTGAATATTTGAGGTTACCACCCAGATCCTCAGTAACCAGCCTGCCCAGAGAGCTGACAGAGCTCCACAGCCCCTGCCAGTTACAACTCCATCTCCAGAGGAGAAGTTCAAACCCCAGCAGCCAATAGCTGTGTGTAACTTCTGCAGGCACTTTCTGAGTGCTGGGGCTTCTGCTCAGGGCTGGCTATTTTTGGCTGGTATTCACAGTCCCAGTTGAGCAGACTCTGGAGAGTACACCTGGCAACAGTGGCTCAGAACAAGGTTGACACAGACACACAACACAAACAGGAAGACATGGAGAGAGAGCCTGGGTGTTATTGATATAAGATTGTATTTTTACTAGGCTAATAAATACAGTGTCTGCTCATTCCTGTAGGTGTGTGGAAATCTCATTTCACAATGTCACATTCCTGAAGAGCACAGTTGGCATAATGCAGATGATGTACTTTAAATACAACACTCACTACCTTCTCATTTTATAAATTAGACTGCAGCAGACTTGAGATAGGGGAAAGGTAGTCCGGAAAGCTGCTGTCTTCACTTCTGATGCCGGGTTAGCCACCATCAGTCGTATCAAGCCAGTCTAATTGCTTTGTTTTTGTGGGCTCTTAGGGAATAACATTATTACAAGTTTGGAAAAAATAACAATATTGACTGTGCTGACTTTTGATCAATCACCACCTAGCCAGGAACGTCAGACCTATTAAGTGGCCCTTCTTTGCCAAAAATTAATGAACCAAAAATAAGTACCAGAGATTGGAACCAGCTCTGTCTCAATGCCACAGTCACATTGGAAAATGAGGAAAGGAAAAAAGGAGTGAAAGAAGAAAGCAAAGGTTAGTAAAAATTGCATTTTGTAGATCCTGGTGAATTTTCATAAGACTGTCCCAAAGTCTTTGATAAACTACTTCATGCTGAAAAAATATTAAACATGCCTTTCTTTTTTTTAATTAACTTTAAAACAAACATTCTAATGTCCAAAAATATAACCAAGAATCTCTAAAGTAATCCAAAGAAGCATGGCTTTTTCCATTGTGCAGATCTTATCAAATTTCAGTAGGAACATATACCATTTTTCTTTTATTTAGTACCATTGCAGCCTCTTTTCTTTTTTTCCCCAAGATCTTTTGGCAACAATAAGCTTATCTGTTTTCCTTTTATAAAATGGTCAGATTCTCTCAAGACAATTAAAAGGAACCATGCTGTTTGAAGTAACACTGCCATTATCCTGCCAATGAGCCCCTGTAATCCCGAGGTTATGGTAGGAGCAAAAGAACTTTAGCACAAGCAGTGACAGCCAGTCCCACAACTTTCGAATGTGCCATGTCAGAAGAAAATTGCAAGAGGAAATTGCATCCATTAGGATTATATTCTTGAACCATTTGAAGGTTAATACTTTCAAAATAAATAAAAGGTCAAAAGCAGGTTTGGATTTCTCAGGTAAAAGGCTCAGACCATAATCTCAGCCAAAATGGCTTAGCTTTCAGTCAAAGGCTCAAAACATAAAAAAATCATTTTGACTTATCTAATTTTTCCTTTAGGAAGAAATTAAATCTGAAAGATATGAGCATGCCAATTTTGCACCCACTTTCCACGTGAAGTGTCTTACCTTTTTCTTTTTGAAAGCACCCTTAGATTTCCACATTTCTTTGCAAATCTAAAACTTAGCAAACCTCAAAATATATTCTCATGTGTTTTCTTTCAGTATTGGAATTGGGGGGATGGATTGGCTGGGCACTGCCTCACATCACAGCTAGTTCTTTCACAAACTGCGTGAAACAGTATTTCCATTATGGTGTTACTATGATATTAATAATAATATTTCTATTTTTATGTTATTATGTTGGGTACAAGCATAAACAGGCAGTGCTACGTGTGTTCCAAGCCTCTGAGCAGTCATCCAAGGTGCCAAAGAGCCACCACATCCCAGGCCACAGGACCGGACCATTAAATTGGACACATCACTTCAACTGTAAAACTTTTGCCTCTCATCCATATTATGTTTTACAGTTGTTTCAGAGAGGTATTGAAATGAATATTTACCCAAACAAAATGGCCACGTGCGCAAACAAACTGCCGCGTGGGGTCGTCTAGAGGGTGTTCCGACCACGCAAATTCTGGTCTCGTTATCCCCGAGACTACAGCACCGGCATTATCCGAACTCAAAATTTTCAAATGTGGCCGTCACGCGGCCGAAGTTCAAAACTGCGTGTTGAAATTCAGGCGGAGATTTTGTGGGAGCTGAACGACCGCCTGTGAGGCCTCGGGAGCCGCGGCTCACCTGCCCACACAGCTCGGCCTCCGCCAAACCTTGCGCCAACACCCAAAACCCAGTGGGTGCCGTCCCACTGCCGCGCTCCAGCCCCGGGGCCTGTGGAGCTGTGGGGAAGGAGTGTAGCTGTGAAGAAAGATGTCTGAAATCTGGCTCTGACCATTAGCAGGAGAGAAACTTGCCCTCGGATGAGACGAGCTTTCCCTGAGGTGTCCAGAGATGACATTTTTCCCTCAGATGGCAGGAGAGAAGTTTTCCCTGAGATGTCAAGAGAGATGCTTTCCCTCAGGTGACAGTAGTTTTCCCTCAGATGAGAGGAGAGGATTTTTTTTTTCCTTCAGGTGGCAGTAGTTGTCCCTCAGTGCTGAGCTAAGGTGAGCTGGGACCACAAAACCCCACCCTTCAGGCAGGTAGGTTTGATTATAAACTCTGCTCTGTCTCCCTCAGGCATTGTGCTGAATAGGAGGGCTATTTTGTTGCCACCTCGCTGATCTAATGGTCCTTGATCAGAAAATTCCTGAGGGCTTTAA
The DNA here is from genome assembly GCA_013399855.1 of Oxyruncus cristatus. NCBI lineage: Eukaryota > Metazoa > Chordata > Aves > Passeriformes > Cotingidae > Oxyruncus > Oxyruncus cristatus. The sequence goes on from VXAY01002113.1 coordinate 702,524, forward strand.
TGCTAAAGGGCTGGTCCAGTCACAGGTCCAGGGGCTCTTTTGGGATCTGGGTTATATTTTACTACCATGTTGCTGTTGATTTTGTTGTCACTTTTCCCTTTGTTCAGAGCAAAACATGTTCACAGAGGAAAGAATCACTCAGAAGAGGGGTATTATTCATGTGGTATTCTGTATGTGTCAGCAGATTACGGGAAAGCACCTTTTTCTGCTTTGATATTTTCTTCTGGGTTTTATATTTTGTGCTTTTGTTGGGAGATGAGTGAACTCCACCCCTTTTTTTTTTCTGAGTTTTCTGGCATTTGGAAAGGGTTAAGGGAGATGCTGCATTCAGTGTATCATCATCTTGGGCATTGGCTTTTTCCGTGTGGCAAATAAAAAGCGATTTAGCATAAACAGCTAAAAAGGGGGAGGAAGGGGCTGCAATGTGAGACATACAGTCATTGTCAAAGATTTCCTTTGCTAACTGTTACTTTGCAGATTTAGCAGCCAACATTACATGGAAAATGTTGGAGAGGAAGGAAATTATCCCATTCAGTTTCTGCCATTGCTTTTATCTTGATTCCCTGTGGCTTTATGGGGGCAAATTGGAGTCCAGGCAAGAAGAGCTGGGAGGCTGTGGAGTCTATCTGACTCTAAGCAGTGACACTGAGGAAGATATTTTTAGTGAATTTACTAAATACTGTGATCAGTGGTAGTTTATAGCTCAGGTATCAGCCTCTGAATCCCTGCCCAATGTTGCTTTACTTTCACTCTTACTTATAAACACATCTACATCGAAATAAAAGCTTCTTTGAAAATTTTATTTATTTGGAGGTTTCTGCATATGATGGAAAATCTTTAAATGGTAGATGCAGAACTAGCTTTGGATCTAGACAAATTTTGCACTCACCAAAACAAATTCGAGCCAAATTTAGAAGTAGTGCCATATGACATGCTCTTGGGGAGTGAGAGGCTGGCTGTAGGCCCAGATCTGACAAAGATCTTTTGCACATTTTTATCCTTATACTCTGTGAATAGTCTCACTGATTGTTCTGTCAACCTGAAGTACTAAAACATCAGCAGGCTGGCCTTTAAGTTTTAAAAGATTGATCTTTAAATCAAAGAACTCTTTAAAAAGGTATTTTTTAATTTGCGTTCTGTTTACTGAGCCTTAAGGAAACATCTGTGTCATGTTTTCCAGTCTTTTTCTTTGCAATGACAGAAACTCTATTTTTTCCCCCGAAATGAATCTGGAGGTTCTCATACAGATTTATGACCTTCAGAAATGAGATTTTAGGCAGATATCACTGTAAGATTCTTGGTAGGAGCCGAGAGAGTTGGCAACACAGACAACACAACACTGAGCATTGAAACACTTGTTTAAATCTTGCAGGAAGCCTTGGATCACAATTTCTTTGGGGCAGGAGCCTTAACTGTGTTGTGGCTGAGTGATGCACATGCAGTTATATGTCAGAGTGTTCTCTTCTGCTGCTGTAAGAATCTGCTGCAGTCTTTTCATTGCACCAGTTTCAGTCCCTCGTGCAGCTCCAAGGAAAGTACCAGTGAATTAAAGATAATTACAGGCCAACGACTGATGCTCTTATCCTATGGAAATCATGGGGAGTGAGCAAGATGGCAAGGATTTTCATTTACCTTTAAAGCAGGTGTCTTTTGGAGAAAGCCAGCATAACCACGGCAGCAGCAACAGCAACAACAAAAAAAAACCCTCGGAAAAATACCACGGAAATTCTCCAGATAACAACCAGAAAATTAAATGTGTAAACGAGGACAACAAAATTAGCATGTAGCTAGAAACAACAGAGAAGCAAGCATTCAAAGGGTATTATTCATGTATTTTAATTAAAAATTAAAGCAGCTTAGGGGCTGACCTAAAGTGTTGGCAGTCAAATCAAACCAAATCCAAGACTGTGGGGTTTTTTACATACAGTGCTCAGCAGCCCCAGCTGCCATCAGCCAATGTTACTACAAGGTTCTACAAAGAGTGTAACTACACAGCCTCTGTCTTGGTTCAGTGTGACAGACAAAGGGTGAGTTTTACACATGGAGAAACACAGCATAGGAAAGGTGGGGTTTTTCTCTCTGAAACAGAAAATATTGATGGGGGAGCTGAATACAGATCTCAAGTCTGAAGGCAATATTCTACCTACAAGACTACTCTTGCTTGTCACTTTCGTGACAATCCATGCTGTTATTTTATTGTGTAATGGAATATTTTTTTTGCAGTTTAATTGAAGGGGTCAGTTAAATACATATTTACCATATATTTTTATCACAATATATCTCTGCCATGTTTTCTATGTCTAGATATCCACTGTAATCGTCGTAGATTCCCCTAGAAGGAGACACGGATTACTACGGGGAAAAGCAATGCTGTGTCTGCCCAGGTTGGTGCACATTTGAACACAGATAGCAAAAGTTGCATACAGTTTGAGTTACACAAATTAACATTTATTAAAATAGCTGGGCTATTAAAATCTATTTTCATAGCAAGCAAGTGGACAAAGGGAAATGAAAGCAGCTTTGCTTGACCTGCAGGACACAGATAAACAGTGAAGCAAAACTCAGCCAAAAATCTCCATGTCCATGGTCAGGGCTTGCAGACAAAGCTAATGAAGTGTCAAAAATATACTGTGGCAGTATCTATGTCTTTTCAGGCTGCAGAAAATGTGTTTTCCCTTGCAAGATACTATCTTTAGCCAACGTTCCTCTAAGCTTAATTATCTGCAGATTGTAATTACTGATTTCCCCAGACTGAGCCTTCTTTAAGTACATCCTTCTTTTGGAGGGGACTGTGGGCAAAAGTGTTATAGCATCTTCAGGTGTTGTGTGTTGGTACAGCCCTGGCATTGCTTAGGACTGGAAAGGCCTTGGTATAAAAGTCATTCTGCATAATATTTCTTCCCAAGATCCCGATGGAAAAGGTAGCTTCTCCAAAATTCTTTGGAAAGTTTTCTCATGCCTGAACTACTCCAGAAAAATCTTGCAGGACAAAAAATACCTGTGGGGGCTGCAAGGCTTGTTCCAGAGCTCACCAAACACAAAGACTTCCTTTGACTTCAAGAACACTGTATTGGATTATTGAAGGCATCATAAATGACCTAGGAATTGTTTGGGAAAGGTATCTGCTGGGTTAGACAAGTGGCATAGGACTCAACATTCTAAAAGTTTGACCCAGTAGCTTTTTGGCTTCATCAGGTCGCTTGTGAGAGACCCATACCAGGTTCTTTACAGGCATTGAAGAGAAAGCCTAAACCATGTTTTGAAATGCAAGTCATGGTCTCTTGTATAGTCTGCTGTGTGTAGACAGAGCAGTAATAAACGGTTTCTGGGACAGCATATTTAGTTTAATTGCTACTTCACTCAACAAAACCCTGATAAAATCCATAATAAGCAAAGCAACACTCCATAAGCTTTTTAATGGTTGCAATATAAAGGGATTCCCATTTGTCTTGCTGGCATTATTTATAAGAAACCTTCCCCTGCATATAGGTTGGGGCCTAATTTCAGCATTTTATGGCCAATCCTGACTGAACAATGCCCCATATTGTAGCCACTTATTACAACAATTGGAATATGATCCTATTGTAATTTTATATAATAATATTCTTGAGAAATAGTTTTTTAATATATATATGTGTGTGTGTGTGTGAGAGAGAGTGTATTTTTAATGAGGGACTGGCCACTTGCCAGATTAAGGACCATGATAAAGGGCATGCATTTGAGTCCAATAATATAATCTAGTCAAATATTGTAATCAACTCTCTGCAGAGTGTTGGTTTGTTGTTCGAGTTTTTTTCTGTAAAGAGGTGTGATTTTCACTAAGATCTATCTTAAATAGGAATCACCTAAACAAATAATTTCTTAGGCTGCAGTATCTAGAAGGACCAGGAGCACAGTGACCATTTTCTAAAAGCATTTAAGAGGTTTGATTTTTTTTTTCCTTCCCCTACTTAGTTACTGCAAATTATGAAAGCTTTCATATGTATCTTTGACTTTGAAGAAAGAACTTAATACAGAATATGTTAGACTTTAAGTTAACATATTAACATTTTTCTCATCCAAAATTGAGGCTGAGCAGGAAAATCATGAGAAAATAAACATTTTTTAAAGAAGATGAAAGCTGGTTTAATTTTGTTTTCTGTTTGAATTTAGCTTGAGATTTTGCAATCCTTTTATAAAACTAACATATTGCAGAGGAGGACTGATATTTTAAATTTAAACTTCATGTCCTTATAAACCACTTTTTTATCATTATCTATGAAGTCTGAACTGCAATTTTTCAGATGTTGCTTTCATATATTTGATGGCTTGTCTGTGTAAAAAATATTAGTAAATAATTTAATGGTTATTTTTAATAACAAAACTCAGAGGAATCTTGTGTGACTTGGCAGACGGTCTCAGTGGCATTACCATGCTGCCCTCTGGAGTACACTGACAAAGCACCACATGGTAAAAGTTTCATAGGCATCTGCTCTTCCTCATGGCATCCAAGAAAATTATCACTGGAAAAAGGAAAGCCTTAGTTAATCTCTTTGAAAAGAAGGATAAGTATGCAGTGTTTCACTTCATTTAGCCCAGATTTTTTGGGGCACGTATCATGTTTTCACTAGTTATGTATTGCTATGTAGGATGTCATCCCTGGCTAGATCCCAAAGTGTTCGATTAAAATATAAGGGATTATTGCAGGATCACCTCAGTGCTCATGTTCAAATTCTGTAGTGTGGATTTCAATGTTGGGTTTAGAATCACCAGACTGAGGTTTCTCAGCAAAACTGAATTGTGTCACCCGGAGGTGCAAGAGCAGTGTCAGACTGCCTCATTCAATCCAGCTTCTGTGGCTCCTGTGTAACCTAAGGATCAGAAATCCTGGGATTCTACTAGGAGAAAGTAGGAGGTATCAAAGACAACAATAAAACACATCATTTTTCTTCACAAGCTCAACAAACCCTGAGACATTTGGAAAACATATGCATCTGTTGTTTCCTAAATTAGTTCATCTTTCTCCAAGATGTGTCTTGTGAAAAAATTAGAAACTGCCCTTCACTTCTCCCTCTTCCCCCTGCCTTCCCCAGATTGCTTTAAATCCACATAAGAATGAAAACAAAAGTCAGGCATTAATGTTCTTGCTAAGTTCTGGAAAAAATACCCAAACAAAGCAACAACAACAACGACAAAAAAGAGTGAATTTTAGGCTCAGTTTCAATTACTTTAATACTTTTTAAGGAATCTTGTACTTAATATAGATATTTAATAGAAAGATTACCAGTCGCAGTTTGTATATAGCTGGAAGTGGGACTAAAAGACAGCACAAGCAGAAACTACAACAAACACCTCCTTTATCCTGCTTCTCCAATATATATATAATGTATATAATTTATGTTCATTTCTGTGCCATTTCTCTGCTTCCACAATAGGAAACAATGCACAAATTAAAAGGAAGGGTTGTTATCTTCAGAAGTGGTTTTGGGGACTTTACAACACCTGGGAGCAGCTAATTAAACTGCTAGAAGTCATTAAATATTTTAAGCACTTTTCCATTGGCAGTCAACAGGAATTAGGTACCTTATTTCTTTAAGTCCCTTTTAAATGCAACAGGGTGCCTTTCTTTAGGTGCCTAAAGACTTCTGAAAATCTACTTTTCTCAAGTCCAGATTTCCACGTCAGGCAAAAAGAAGATGTAAGCCAAGTGACAGGAATTGCAGGTCAGATACAGACTGGCAAGTTATGAAAAATTTAGATCACTGTCAGGAGTCTGCAACACTCACTATGGTGAGAACATTAAACTGCATTTCAGTATTACCAGGTAAAACACCATATATGTGGATAAAGCTACCTGTGGAAATTTAGGGATTCTGTAGGGAAACCAGAGAAGCCCCCAAGATAATAGCAGCGATGGAGACATCAAGGCATTAAGCTGACAGGGCATGAAGAGAGAGAGAGGTACGAGAGCTGACTCCAATTACCATGAAAAACCAGGGGAAAGGGACATTCCTGGATACTGGGGAAGTCGGATTTGAATAGTCACTGGAGGAGTGTGGGGAGAGAAGTATGACTGGCCACACAGTTGGTTTTTTCCAAAGGATATCATACCCTCTTACAAACGTTAAATTAAATAGTTAATTACTTCATAGCCATGTTGCATAAGCAGCAGTGTAACTACAGATGCTTCAAATGTGGAATCAGAAGTGTCCTGAACACTGCAGCTGTTCAGTTTGGGATGGGATCTTCACTGCCCGAATTTTACTTGGATAGCTGCTCAGTTGGGAAATGAGTGATGATATGGTTTTGATGATTGATTGTTGATGGAAAAGGAAGGGAAGTAAGCCCAGATGTCCTGGTGTTTAAATCCTAAGTAGACAGTACTGCCTCCTTTATGTTGGAGTTTGTCCTAGTAAAAACTCACTCTGACTTTTTAGAAGGCTTAAGATTCTAAATCCCTCTGGCAATTTTCGAAATACCACCTTCCATTAATAATCATTAATGGGGGAAATTTTAATATTACTAAATAATTGTTTGGGGAATATATTCCCCATACAAGTGAGGACTTCTTTGTGTGTATATGACCTGCATAGTGAAAAAAAAACACACACTAGTATTATGTCTTAACTTTTTTTTTTTTTTTTTGAGAAAAGATGGCATCAGCAAATAAATCCACAATATCCTGGTAAATATTTTTAAAGAGAATCCAAAAACAGATCAGAGCACAAAAGTAGCTTTACTAGCAGCTTCTACTAAGATTAAATATATATAAATATATGTATATATCTCCCAAGACAAAATACACAGCTTCATATAATCTGCTAAAGAGAAAAGTAAATATTTTGCAACCACAAATGAAGTCAAAGCATAACATTGTGGTGAGACTTAAGAGGAGTTAACAGACCAAAATGTCTCATTATTTCACAAATTATAGCAGCATGAAAAAATACTCCTTTAGTTTCAGGATACTTAGCTCTGTTTCATGAAATAAAAATATGTGGTTAAAACAAAGCAGCGTTTCAAGCCCAGCTCGGGGATCTGGCTGAGCTCGGTGTGGTCGGTGGGTCGGCGTGAGTGGCACCCAGGCCACACTTCAGGGATGACAAATGTGCTGCTTTCACGCTCCCTGGCACGTGGACAGAGCTCCATGCACGTGATCCTCCGCCCAAAGGGAGGAGCAGGACTTTCTCGGTGACGCAGTTAAAGGCTTATGTTCCTTTTGCTGATGGTATGGATTGAAGCATTAAGGGCCAAATTGCGTTTGGTGGCCCTGACCTGGTTTGTAGTGGGTGCCTGGAGCCAAGTCCTGCCCTCGGTTCCACCCTGGAGCTCCCCTGAAGTCCAGAGCGGTGCCAAGTGTAACTGAGGGAAGAATTCAGCTGTTCAAATACTCCATGGTTACCAAGCCAACTGGCAGCAATTGCAAGGGAATAATAGGAGTGTTGAGGGCAAGAACTGAGGAGCCTTCGCAGGGCGGTCTGGAGATCTGCACAGTGCTTGTCTGCAGACTGTCTGGCCTCCTCAAGTCAAAGCTATTAGTTTTTCCTACTTGCTCAAATGTGCTGCAGACAAAAAGAGCCTTTCACTGGTGAACACTGATAAATGCCCACCAGCCAGGGCTCCTGCATCTCTCAGTGCATTGTGGCAGCAACCTTTTGTTTGTGCCAGACCTAATCTTGAAGTTTCCTGGGGCAGAGAGCAGATCTGAATACATTTCAAATTTCTAACACAGTAAATCATTGCTGTTATTAATGAAGTAGAGCTGAGTAGCTTCCAGGCTACTTATGACACAGACAAACCCATCTTCTTGCAGCACAAGTTACTTATTTAGTGCTTCATATTACTCAAATAGGGGACAGGCTTTCTGGCTCATACAGTGATTCCCATCTGAGGGAACCCGAGATTTTTTTTTTCCATTCCACGGATGAGGAATAAAGATCTGAAAGTATTTGTCTGTACTCATATCAGAAGAAAGGAACTGAAACTCTGCTCTCCTTAGTTGTAGTGCCCTCGTATGTCAGATATCAAAGGGGCACCTCACATGCAATATATAAAGACTGAACTCATGCTTCCAGTTTTTTCTGGAAGAAAATATACAAGCAGTTTTTATACAGTTCTGCAAGGAACTGTATACTTCAGTGGTTAGCATTTGAAGCCAGAAATTATTCAATATTTCAAATCTGCAGGGAATGTGAAATAGGAAGAATCCTAATCTATTAAGCAAGAAGTTGTCCATTTGATTCATAAATAAATTTTGCTCATCTAAAGCTCTTTGTTTCCGAAGATACAGAACTACAAATGGTTCAAAAGGGAAAGACTGATACATGCGATGTCTCAAACTTGGCCTCGGTGTTTTCAGCATGTTGAAAGACAACACCCAAAGGTGGGAGGGCAGAGACACAAAGTACTGAACTGTAAAATGAGCCCATTTTAATTATGCTAAAAGATCCTGTGTCTTCAAATGGATGAATGTCATTTATTGAATCACTCCTCATTGAAGAAACTGCTTCCTAATTATATATTTTCTCTGGAGAGAAAGCCATCTTCAGTAACCTTTTTCTATTTTCATTGAAAAAGAACATTATCTTTCAATTAAAAAAAAATAGGATGGAAATTAAAACTGCCTTTACAATTCCTTTTCTTTTCTTGCACAGGAAGGAGGGGACTGAAGGAAAAAACCTTATTTAAAAGAAAGGAAACAGACCATTCCTTCCTCACTGTCCTTTTAAAAATGGAACAGGGCAGCCAAAACGAGAATTGCTGTTTTTTAAAGCTGTGTTTAAGCAGGATACTCTCCACGTTACAGCTGGAGGAGGACCAGTCTCAGGTGGCTGATACAGTCAGAATTACATGGGAGTCAGAGGAGGAGTGATGATTTACACCAGCCATAGGATTGACTTGAAGACTGTGATGTTGGGGTTTGGTTTGTTTGTTTTTATTGTTTTGTTTTGTGGGGATTTAGCTGCTTCAGTACCCATCAGGATTGTATTGTAGAATCTCAGGGCTGAACAGTCCACAGTTTCATAACTCTCTGCATCTGTTACTGCAGAGTGGTCAGGGGTCAGTAGGAATTATTAAAAATGTGAAGGGATGGGAAGAGGGAGCATTCACTTTTTTTTCTGTGCCTGTTTCTGTGTGGTGCTCTATGCCCCCGAGAAATGAAACAGCATAAAGACCAAGTTACCCAGAAAGGTGAGAAGGTTTGTGGAGAAACAACATTGACAGGCATAAAAACCCCAAAGAAACCTCTACTTTATACCCAGCACAGATTCTAAGACAACTGAGCAGCTTTTCTGTGACCGCTGAAAGTGTCACCGTTTCATCCTCACTTTGTAGAGTTGGCTGAGAAACGACTCAAAACCGAATCCTCCCACGTTCCCACTGTACCAGAAGCTGCATCCATATGATCTGAGCACAGACAATGCTTTGCCCACAGCTCGTATGCCTCCTAAAAACCTTCAGAAGCCTCTGCATTCATAAAGTGGGCATGGGGCACTGTGAGGCTGGAGATAAAAAGCGTGCTGTGGGATATGATATAGCAGCTCACCTCCAACAGTGAGTTGAACACCTCTCTCTGGGGAGGAGAACATGAGAGGTCCAGAGGAGAGTCACCATGATCTGAAGAACAGTTTGGAAGATGGGCAAGGATGGGATCTATCAATATGGCCCTCTAAACATGTGTCCTGAAGTTTTAGTGGTGTGTGATTGATTTCTTCTTCTTTTTTTTTTTTTTTTTAAATCTGAATTTTAAATCATTTCATCATCATCATCTTAAAGTGGCTTTGGATTTCATAAATACAGACATTCTTAGCTTGATATGGTTTTAAAGGTTGATTTAAAAGAGCCTTTTCTGTCACTGAAAGCGTGAACATGGGATATTTTAATCAAACAAGGAAGGTGTTATTTTCCTTAGAGTCACTAATGAGAAATCTAGAAGAATAAAAAACTCTAGAGAATGGAAACCTGTATTATAATCATGCTGAGTATATTAGAACTGCTACCGGTGTATAAGACAGCGTGGTACACTAATCCTGGTAAAATACAGTAATTGTAATCAGGCACTGTGAAAAAGCCAGTTCTGCAAGTACAATAAAACAGAAGCAGCAATCAGTTTCCCATGCAAAACGTCCTTCCTGGCAGATACAACTCAGGAAATACCTTAAATATGCAGACAGCTCACGAGGGTTCTGATCTGGTTGGAGAGAGATTAATTACACCATAGATAACAAATACATACACTCTGTGATGTGGATGATTCACTTTAAAGCACCCCATTTATTCCAGTACATTGAGCTGACTAGCAGGGAAAGCACAAAACGTTTTTGACAAATATTAGTAGTTTTCTGATTGCCGAATTTACTTACAGTGATGGTGAGTTTAGTGAGTTGCTGCCGGAATTTTTCTACAAAGGACACCTTGATATGCTTCATTCATGTGGAACATCTGAAATGAATAACAAGGAACGGGTGGAATTTTCAAGAGAAAAAGAAAATCATAAAACGCCCACCATAAAAGCTAATTCTCTATAAATAATCTCAATCAGGAAAACCTTTACCCCTGAGACAATCCAAGGCTGCCTTTTTAGTAGCTCTTTCCCTTGTGACAAGAGCAAACTTTCCCATGCCACAAATCATTCCCGTCTATCATTTTGATACAATCTGAAGAAAAGTCACCCTACCATTAGAATGTGCCCTAGTTTTTCCAGACTCAGACAGGGACATATTTGCATATTTGGTTGGTAAGACTTACTGAGCTTAGAATCAACAGTTCTGATCTTTCTGGTTGGTTTTTGCACTTCAGACCAGCGATTTCATTTTTGTAGTTAAGTCCTTGCTTAATTGTCTTCTCAAGCTTAATCCAACTCTGCTGATGTTCTTTTGGATCAGCTTTTCTAGTTACCATTGTGTTGCTCAGTTTATATGACATCAGTTGCATTGTAGAAGAAACATGTTGGTCTTTGCCAAGAGGATGTAGGAATTAGTTCCATGGATTTAGTATAGTAGTGCTGTTTATTCAGGAATTGAATATTTGTTTTCTATTTCCTCGATGGAGTGGCCTTTCCTTTAATCTTGGGAAGTAGTCTGGCTCAATCTCTTCTAGAGGCTGATTTTAACTAAGTCTGATTTGTGAGCGGGGCTGTTTCCTACACGCTTCAGCAGCCTCTCTTTCTGTCTCATACCTATCAATAAAGTCACAGAACAAGCCCAGCTCCAGATCCATCATTAACAGCTCCCAGGATTGCTACTTCTGTTACTCAGTTTCTTATTCCATTGCTGTGGTTGCAGCAATAGGAAAATGTTTGACTTAAAATCAATATTCTTGCACTAAAGCATACCAAGCCTGTTTTGAAAATGCATAGAAAAAGCAAATAGTTTTTCTTCAGTGGGAAATAACTACATTTGCTATTGCTCTGGCCTTATGTACATTGCAAAGAGACCAGCTAATGGCCAGGTTTTTGGGTGCTTTTTTTCACTCTTTAGTAGCCTGAGGGGAGATGAATTCCTTGCCCAGCCAGGAGACTTGTGTGCCTGGTTTGAGTTATTGACTGCGTGGGTTTGCACTGCACAAGGAATTCCAGTAATAAAAAGCTCATTCCAAGCCTACATTATTGGTCATCCATCCTGGGCAGATGCTGGAGGATGTGAACTGACACTGGTACCAGGAAGTAGAAAGTGTGGCATCCAAAGATCCTGAATGATGACTTGAATAAATGTGGAGATGGGAGAGGGACCAGAAAGGGGAGGAAGAGACCACCCTTGCAGGCCTTTGCTTGAGAAGATCATTTATAGAAACATCACTGCTGCATCTGATGATAACACAGAGGTCATGAGCAGCTCCTGCAATCACTGCAGCAGTAAGGATTACTTGCAGGTTCAATGGTAAATCCAAGACAGGATTGATTCTGGGTTGTTCTTACACACAACAGTGCAAAATGACAACATTCCACTGGTTTTTTTTTTTTTTGTTTTATAAAGGTCATAAAATGTTAGTCCAATGCAGGGCAAAAGGAAATGAAGATCTGATCTGTAATCTGCTTCTTATAACACCAGAGGGCTGTTGCAGATCTCACCAGCACTCCTGTTCGGTATTTTTATTAAATTCGAGAAACAAATGTTACAAATTTGACTTGGATTTTACCATTTTTAGCATTCCATTTGCTATAGGGTGAAGTTGGACTGAAGTGTGTTTTGCTAGATGTTATTGTAGGGTTCTTGCACGTTGCAAAGAAGAAATGTATAGAAATAGAAAAAGATTCACTTTGAGCTATAACAGTGGGTTGCTTTTCTCTGTGCTCTCCTAGAAATTCCTCTGAAGTATTATTCCTACTCTAGTTGCAAGCTGTGTCATTCAATTAACTGGAAAAGAATGACAAAAAGAATGACTTCTTACAGTGTACTTTCACCAAAAGGAGAAATGCAGATTGCTACCTAACTTATGTAAAGTTTTTTTATAATAAGAGGCTGCCACAAACTTCTTATGAAAACATGAATGGCTGCATCTGGCAGAAGCTGGTGTGACATTTCATCCTTTGTCAATACAAAAAAACAACATTACAATATCACATTTTGATATGATATAGAATTTATGTAACTGCTTAATCTCAGTGGGACAAACCATGAAGATAATATTCACTTGTTTCAGTCAAAAGGAAACCATAAAAAAACTCCTTACGGGTCTGATCCAAAAGAAAGTCCTGAGAGCAAAGGTTATGTGTTGCATTTTTGCTTTGAGCCATGTCTGAAAAAGAACAACCTTTGAATCCTTTAAAAACTTTAAATTTCAATTTAGCCTTCTAATTTTGCTCTTAGGGTTTAATCAGTTGGCTACTTAAGTAAAAAGAGGACTTTTAAAGATTTCAGTGGATATTGAACAAAGCTCATATTTACTGCTTACATTCATATATATTCCATATATTATTATGTATATTCTTACATAATACATTCATTATGTTCCAGCTTGCTGTGGAATATACTATAAAAAAGAAGAGGGACTTTTCCCAATGCTGTCCAAACTGAGTGAATGATTATCCTAACCTTTTCAGTTCCTGAGCAGCAACTCTATTCTGAGAAATAATAACAAGTTTAAAATGAGACAAATGCAGAAAAGACTCTGTCACGAGCCTTTCCCTGCAAATATTTTAACTCTGAACTGTTCATTCTGGTTACAAGCCATGCTTGAAGTTCTCTTAACGCATTTTGAAGTACTGGCCCAAAATTCAAACTGAGAATTTAATGGACTCTGGTACATTTTGGATCAAGTTTTGAACTATTTTGGGATGAATATTTTTTTTGAATTTCAACTTTCCTCCTACCACGCCACTAACAATTACAGTTGTCAATAAACATGAGATCCTCAGTGCTGACAGCCAAAGTTATTTTAGTCACATCCTACCTAACAGTGCTCAGAGTCCTTACAGTTAAAATATGCTTTTCCTTTGGCAGCCTTTTTTTGTGGTTCAGCATCATTTCCCTCCAAGTGTTTTATCAGCATCCAGAAGTTGGTCTCATAAACCAAAACTTTAATTATAATTCTTTTCATTATGAGTCAAGGGGCTAAATATTGACCAAGAAATTGCCTTATTCGTGAATGTTGACAAATTTTTCCCATATGATCTCAGGAAAAGCTTGATGGGAAACCATCTGTAGGCCACCTGAGAGTTCTGGGTGTTTTATTTAATAGAGGGAGAGACAACCCAATCCTGGCTGGGGATTATTGGCTCATTGGGAAACTCCACTCGTCTGATGTTGTCTCTGAAGATATTAGACTTCACATTTTCACCATGGTTTCCATCATGCCTTTTGCTTGATTTTGGAGCTTTTTCACTGTTGCAATCTTATTTTACTCCATATATATAGTGGGCAGATCACAGGACCTGACCCAAAGTCTTCACGTCACTCGACAGAATCCTAAACTTCCTAGATGGATAGGGAATGTAATCTTTTTACCTAACGCTCCCACGTGTAGTACGAAAACATTTTGTGTGGCAGAGGCTGAGCCTGCTGCACAGCACTAGATGGCAGCACCATATTTCACTTCCAAGGAAATCATCCCCTCGCTGTCATTACTCATCTGGGCCGGGAAATGTAAACTAAGTGCAAAATAGAACCACATTTCTTCCCTGAGTTTGTTTTGGTCCACAGTCTGAAGCTGATCTAAGCTGCCCACAAGCCCCATTTCTCATGCTGCACACAGCACACTCCCCTGCAAGGGACAGCTAATCTATGTATCTGCCAGGAAAACTGTGGATATTGTGAGTTCAGACACCAGTAAAATCAAACAGCTTTATTCATATCACATTTAGGCAAATCTACTGCATTGAATATTAGATAAATGTTAGTAATGTCAAGGGCATTCCTTGACTCCATGAACTCATTACTATGAATAATATCCTCAAACAGGAACAAATGTCTCTTCCCAATTTGATGTACATCTGTAATATTTTCCAATGGGGCATTTCAGTGTTTGTTCCTTGAAATCATCAATCTTCTGCACAGTAATTAGACCCATATGAAAGATGGTGCAAAAAGAAGCACATAAATATTAAGTGACCCTTACATGGACATGGTAAATTATTAATAGAATTCAGTGAATAATTTCATTCAGCCCTGTTGAAGCTAAAGGCTGTATTTCTAACCCTAAATGGGATTAGCAAAATTTCCAAGCTTTTAATCCATCTATTGCTATTATTTTAAAGATTTGCCTCTAAAAGTCCAGACACTTTGAAAGATTCCTGTCATTAAATGTCCATGACCTAAACAGATTTGGTTTGGGTCTTAATTTTAATAGAATATTTTTAATTTAAAAACCTTAGATCACAATGATTTATATGCAAATTAAATGTACATTATAATCTGCCTTTGTAAATGAAAGCAGAGGGCAGCCAACTGCTGATACAGTGTTGGGAATTTTGCACTTTCTTATTTTGTTTTAGAATGGGCCTCTCTGAAAGTCCCTAATGTTCAGCTGCAAATTATGAGATTGCAAAGCAGAGAGTTCAGGAGGGAGAAAAAAATATTTTAGGATGTCACCTATTGCAGCACTGCGGGAAAAAGTCAGGCATTTAACAGTTTATTTGTCATCCAGGGAAGTTTCTTGCAAAAGGAACAAAACATCCGTGGAACTTTTCAAGGAGGTTTCTTGTCGTTGTGCACAACTTGTGGGAGGTCTCACGGCCGTAATTTTACAAGCAAGAAGCAAACGCTATTGCTGAATTTGGAGAAAAATGGCCCCAGCCTGCTCGGTGATGGAACAGTCTGCAATTTCCATGTTCCAGGGAGCCTGTTTTATACAATGGTCACCACTGGGTGTCACCAACCAAAGCCGGGAACTCCTCACAGGCTGTTTGAAAGAAGTGGTGAGTGCAGGACTTCACCCTGTGTTTCCAGCTGGCAGTTGCAGACTGTCATTAATATATCGAAGAATGAGGTTGGCAGCTCATCTTTCTGCTGAGTTTCATTATTTGGGGAAGACTTAAAACTTCCATGTGTCCCGATCTCAGTATGTACTTGGTTGTGAAGCAGTTTTGCAGTATTCAAGGTTAAGGAGCCAGCCAACAAACTTTCAAAGCTGACAGAGGGACATGTTTTGGGTGTGCATGCGTGTGTTTGAGTGTGGAGGGAATCAATGCTATTTTGAAGGAATTGTGTTGAGGTTTCTGATTCACTGAGACAGTGAAACTGCATGGGAAGATTCCTGTATAATATCTGCACCAGAACTGACCTCTGTGTGTGATTCTCACATAGACCTGAGTGAGGGTCCTTCCTAGGAACTGATACTCCCAACTCAGAATTTACCTCAGTGTTTTCTTCAGTAATGGCCACATCTTGCATTTTTTTCATATACAGAAATATTAGAGAGGTAGTCTCTGAACGGTATGAATTAACAAAATAATTATGTTTTCCTAAGCCAAGTAACTATTTTTTTTCAATTTTTTTTTTCTGGTGTTTTTCCAACTTGACGTGAAACATCAGGAAAGTATCAGGAAAAAGGAAACCAAATGCTGATGTGACTTCTCAGATTAAAAAAAAAAAAAAAAAAGATACTGTGTCTACATTGCTCCTGTTTCCCAAATCCCTGCTGTTGGCCCTGCACAGATCCTGAGCAGCGTGTGCCCGCTGGTGCCCTTGTTTGTTCCACGGTACCTGCGGCCCTTTCCGAAGGCTTTGATGCTCCTTCCTGGCTCTCCTGTGTTTGGGTATCCAGTTTCCTGTAGTCTTTCCTCACTCCTAAGCCCTATTTACTGCCCTTTTCCAGGTGCTGCTTTGCCCCCAGTTACTTCCCATGAAACTGTACCGTGCCTCTGTGTGCGTAGGTATTTGTACTTTCCTTCCCCTCTGCCACATTCCAGGCAGTGATCCTGCTGCCAGCTGACTCACCAGGCTGGGGACACAAGGTCATGCTGTAAGACAACGAGGCTGCCAATTTAGCAACATCATCCCCTGGATCAGAACACGGAGGTTTTGTTTGTCAGCATCCTCAAATTATCAGGATCTGCTGCCCTTAAGTCCATTAAGCAACGATCGCATTTCCTGTGGCTGTGTGGTTTGCTCTCGAGGTAACTCTGCTGAAGCCAAAGTTAGGATAATACTAAATATGTTTATTTCTATTGTAAGATTCCCCAAATTTGGTTCCCAATGAAGTAAAGTAGTATTTGAAGCAATCTGGTGTTCCTTTGAGATTGCTGCCTCCAGGGGGGGAGTTTAGTCCAGGCAGGATCAGCAAGGCTTTGAAGAGATGAACATTTCTGCACCTGGACTCTGCTGCCCTGTGCAGCAAATCTGCAGCACAGGCAGAACCAACCCAGATCCATGAGGAAAAGGGGCAGGATTCTCCCAAAGGCTCTGCTGAGAGAGAGGTAGTGCTATGGAGCAAATTCAATGTTAAAATTCTTCAACAGTGTGAGAGGGGATGAATACGGAGCGCTGCCCGTGCCACCCAGCTGTGAGAGGAGGGAGGAGTTATTTGCTTCTGCAGATTTAATGCTTTGTCTCTGTTTTGTCAACAGTGTTAACTGCTTTCCAGCAGTGGAAAATGCTGTTAGTAGTGGAAAAAATGTTAAACTGTTTCACAACAGTAAAAATACTATTTTCCCTGTTTTTCAATGGCAGTTGGAACATCACCCCCATTTTCCCCCCCAAACACGAAGATTTATTTTCCTCGTTGCTGTACCTTTGCATCTTTCTCTAGCCCATCATATTTTTAATAATTAATCATTGAAAAGTGGGAGGCAAATGAGGTGGGAAAAGCTTAAATGTTTTGTGTTTGCATTTGAAATGAATCCATTAACTATTTTTTAATGTATGTTTTAAAACCAAGCGAAAAAACCAAACTAATTTTGCTGCTCTTTTATGCACTTTACTCCATGACATTTCATTAGTACTTGAAAAAAAATTGTTGTTTGAGGACAGTGTAAGTGATGTAGACAAAAACACAACTTGATAAACAGTAACTGACAGAGAGGAATCCAAAGTGAAAGGCTCAGTATTTGTCCTTTTAACCCACCTAAAAGCACATGACATCAGAACAGCCTTCTACAGTATTTGCAATTTCCTCTGATATCCCCAGTGAACCAGAGGAGCTCTGTGGTTGCTTCACTACCAAAAATAGACCTCACTGGCGCTGGCCTTTCACTCCTTTGATCTCTGCTGTGGAAACCACTGGTGGTGTGTTACTGAAACTGTCATTCTGAGGAGGTAAAATAAGGAATCTTTTTTGTTTTCCTCCTTGTTTGCTGCTGTAGAGCAATGAACTTACAATTACTCACAAAGAGAATGGTGTTGGAGTGGAGCAAGGCAAGACTGGAGCAGTGCAGTTTTTGTTTTTTGGGTTTTTTTTTTTTACCTTTCAAAATATCAGGAGAAAACAGGAAACTGCAAAAGTTGATGCTTTCTTACCTAGAATTCTCTAAGAGCTTGGTGTTTCCATTTAACACAGGTTAAATGGCAGTTCTACAAGACAGAGACAGACCCATTTCCTGGGACTCTGTCAAACATTTTTGCTCCTTGATTAGTTTGCCCAGCAAACCAAAATATGCAATTTGCATATTTCATAATATGTCTCTCCTTAATGACAAATGTACCTGAAAAAACCCTGCCCTGTTGTTTAAATGGAAATTTGTGTGAAGGTTTTATTACAAAATATAGTGAATATACTTTATAACATCATTTTAAACAAAAATCATATCCTGTTTTCAGAATGCTGCTTAATGCTGACCAACATAATTTCGTATTTTGTACTGTCTCCTCAGTCCAGTTTTTATTCTTCTCCCTCATTTACCTTGTTTCAACAGTTACAAATTCCAAAAGACATACTTCTTATTCCCACAGAAATACATATCAAGAGATTCACGTACATATTCTGGGAACACATGGAGGATTTTTCTAACACAGTGAAATGCACAAGCAGCAACAGGCATGCAAAGAATAGATGGGCAGAAGGAGATCCTTGAGAGAGGTGTTTGTGCTTACACTCTGGAGCAGGAAGCAGGGCCAGGTTGGTAGCTCACGGGGCTACGGTGTCAGAAGGTCAGATCACACATTAGGATTTGGGCTCATCCCAAATGTTGACACAGGATTGAAGGGGGAAGGGAAAGGGAAAGGCATGTCACAGTAAAGGACATTGTATTCAGCAGTAAATGTTGATTGGAAATATGCATCATTGGACCTGGGAGAGGAAAGGCCAGTGTAGAATCAACACAAAGGTTCTTCTTCTTCTGTTCCTAAATATTGAATTAGGCTGGTAACAAGCACCAGATCTGGTGAACAGGACTCTACTTACTAACACTAAACATCCTTTAATAATAATTTAATTTTAACTAAATATGATTGAATATATATTCCCATCTGAGAAAAAGAGAATCTCACCATGCATATAAGGCTAAAATTCAGTGAGTGCCCTTTGGCTCAGCATGCTGGCCTCAAACATACTGTGCCCCGACAGTTCAGGTAAAGCCAGAGGATCATCAGGGAACGCTTAGATATCCTAAACCTGCATTTCATCTTCTCTTTTCATTACGTCCCAACCTTGCCTGGTTGACCCTTTCCCAGCTTTCAGCCTTTCAGATAGGATCTGCAGCTGCTGGATGCAACAGGAAATGAACAGGAACAACTGGCACCAGGAACATTTCTGTGAGTGTGCAGCACAGCCTCAGTTTGCCTGCTACTGCTGTCCTTTTGCAAACACAGTCATCATGTTTTCACTCACTAATGCACTCTTTATGGTACTAACCTTCACTAGCAAAAATTCAGAAAGTCTGCTTCCATTTAATTTAAATTTCCCAGATTTCTCACCAATTCCCTCCCAATAATTTTAATTAAAATAATAAACTAAAGCAATAATGCAGCCTGCAAGAAGCATCTTGCCAGAAATGTGTATGTACCTGTTTTTAATACAGATCTTGATTACAGGTTTTTCATACACTTGTGCATCTCATTGTATCTCAGTTCAAGTCCATCTGCTAAATAACAGCATTTGGAAAGAAAATAATGCTGCCTTCTCAGAAGGATTCACACTGTAATCTCCTGGATTTATTAGTATTAAAATTCTTATAATAATTCAGCTTGGAAGGGACATATGGGATCATCTCATGATCTGGTACAATCTGCAGCCCAGTGCAGAACCAAATTTGAAGTTTGCTTTAGTTTCAAGGTCAGATAAATTGCCCAGGGCCCTGTGTCCACTTCTGCTTGGAGTATCCCCAAAAATGAAGATTTCAGAGTCTCTCAAAGTAATTTGATTCAGTACCGATAAATACCACTGTGGAAAAAACTTCCCTTGTATTGGCATAAAATATTCTGAAGTCTACTGACTTTAAAAAAAAAAGGTGAAGAACAAAATGTTAGTTCTCTACTCAGGCCATATTTTCACAGCAAACTTACTAGCAAAGATATTGAGCATACAGAGTTACCAGTCTGAAAGAGAGGATGGGTTAAACACATAACTGTGTATGCAAGGGAATGATTTCTATAATCTGATGCCTATAATTGCATTTGGTGATCTGGCAGGTATTTCTAGGCCTGTGTTTGCTGAAAGGCCTTAAAGGATCCTCAGATTACTTGTTTATTCTTAATCTCTAAGTTGTTCCAAATGGATTTTGAAG
The DNA here is from genome assembly GCA_013399855.1 of Oxyruncus cristatus. Classification (NCBI taxonomy): domain Eukaryota; kingdom Metazoa; phylum Chordata; class Aves; order Passeriformes; family Cotingidae; genus Oxyruncus; species Oxyruncus cristatus. Next base: position 722,601 of record VXAY01002113.1, read on the forward strand.
TTATTTTTCTAAATTACTGACGCGCCCGCCTGCCACTGTAGTGAATTAATCAAGCTCATTATTCAGTAATAAAGCTCTGAATTTTGTGGTTCCTAGAACCACACCTTAAGTGTTATCGAGGGTCAGTTTATTCCCATGTTAAAAGAAAGAAATGAGTGGAAGGCAATGTACTCTTTCACATACCCACCTCACACTCTGAGACAAAAGGCCCTTCCAGTGTCACAGTAATTTCCTGCTGGAGGAATGTTCCTACTGCCTAGTTTAATTTGAATAGTTGAACAACATCATGAGCCTTTCACAGGGTAAATGGCTTGGCCAGGCAATTTTGGCTTTTTGCAGGATCCACTCAAAAGTACAAATCAATTATATGACTCCCATGCTGAGAAAACACATTAACTTTAAAATGCACAGCAGTAGCCTGGTCTCAATAAAAACATTCAAAACCTACTCTTAAACTATAACTCCAAGTTGCAGTTGAATATGAAATATCCATTTCCAGCCAATTACACCCCATTTCTATCATGCTTTGGAAGATGTATATGCACCAGGAATATTAAAAGCCAAACATCCCACAGCTCAAGGTGAAAGAGGGAAAGGCTTCAGACCTTTCCAGATATGCTCAGGCAGAAATGCAATGAGCCTTGTGACTTCACAGCAGGCATCTGTTCAAAGTGTGTGCAGCACATAATAACCCTTGGCCTTACACATGGCAGAACTGCAAAAACCCCAAACTTGTCATTCCAGGAACAGCACAATCTATTCAAATGATTAATTCTCAGGAGTTTCTTCCAGAGATTATGAATAATAAGACAATTAAACTTGGGACAAAAACTGACGCTTCCAGTGTCACAAAGTCCATCAGAGAACGTCTTGTGCCTCCAGTGATCAAATAGGCCTAGAAAAACATAAAAATTTGCATGAAATCTAGTGAGGACAGATAAAAGCAAACTTAAATCTTGGTATTATAGGTACTTGTGTTTACAGCGTAGGAACAGCTTTCAGTTCAACATGTTGCACAGCAGGGAGGCAGGAAATTTTTCACAAGGCTAAAATTATTATGTATATTCAAGGCCTTTCAACATAATTGGTTATTATGACAGATTCCACTGAAACGCTCACAGGATGCAGTTCTTACCCTGGAAAGGAAGGTTTCCAGTGGAGAGTTGTTCCCATGTAAAATGTTCCTGTCTCGCAGCAGGATTCCAGGATACATTTATAATTCAGATTCCAGATGAGAATGATTGTTTATGGTCAAGTTCTCAACATACAGGGAATACTGAACTACAGAGAAAGATGACATTCTCTTTTCATGTGCATATATATAATCCTAATTACTATGCTCATTGGCAGGTGCAGAGAATCATTAGCAGGATGCTTAAACACCAACTTTATTTACCTTATTATTCAGGATTCCTCCTAAGTCTGCAGTTACAAGCCAGAGTGGTAGGGAAAAAAAAAATCATCAAAACTAATCTTGCTATAAAGATTTGTTCTGTTTTATTGCTTAGTTCTAATCCAACTTACTCTTTCAAAACCCTTTTAAAAAAAACCAGCCCATGGTATCAGCCTGTCATTTGTGACCTGCCCAGCAGAGCCACTCTCAAACATGAGAGACAGAACAAGAACATGGATAAAATAATGATTTATTGGAAGCAAATATTCACACAAAGTAAAAAGGCAATCATGTCAATTGTTTGTTTTTTAACATGGCAAAGCTACCCCGTTACAAGATTTATCCAGAAACAGGATTAGATTTAGGAACAATGCAGAATATTTTAAATCCCTGAGGTTGAGGTCCTCTTGTCTTTTATGCACTCCCTGCTCCACCCCCCACAAAGGTGCTGGAAATTTGATTTTCTGCTCAGTTGACCTTTTAGTGGATTACCATCCAAAATTACAGTTTCAGTCTTTAGATCAGCATGAAATTTAACAACACAAGCAAGCCCAAGTTGCAGCTGATGTTAGTGTTACCTTGTCAGTGCCCAGCTCTTCAGTTGCAGATGGAAAAAGAATCTAACTCAAGGCATAACCCAACTAAAATAAAATTCTTTTCAATAGTAGAGGTAGATTTTATCCAGTGTAATATATGAGCCATTCCTGTATGTGCAGAGCTCTTGGAATTAAAGAATTAAGATCAATTTTGAGCTATGTTCTCTTAGAATAATTAAGGCAAGCTTTTTGTATATCCTTCAAGAAAGCAGGCACACCACTCTGAAAAGAGAAAAGTGGAAAAGTCATTCCTGCATAATGCAATCAATAACAACTATAAGCAAGATGAGAATTCCCATTCTATAGATGAAGGCCTCCACACAGATCCAGTTCTAAGATACAGTTGTCTAAGACACAATTCTAAGATCTGGTACAAAGCAGCAAACCACTCCTTTAAAACTATGGGAACAGACTGCATTACTGAAGTTTGCTTGTCTTTAGGCTATTCATGTATGTTCTGGAACATGGATTTTTTGGGCTGGCTGCAGAAATTCACCTGTCTGGTTGACTAACCAGAGGAATTTGACAGGAATTAAAAAAGGAATAAATTAGTAGTACTGTTATGAGAGCAGACAATAGCGAGACTCTAAAAACAGGACTGTGCAAGAGCCAGAAAGGTGGATACATTCATTTCAGAAAAAATAACTCTACCTAGCATGCAGAAGATGGGTACGGATGCAGTGAATCCCTTGTTTGTGTTTGAAATGGTTTAGCAAGTATCACTGTGTGTTAACCTTCACTTACCTTGGCAGCCCAGTTGACCAGCCACGATGGAATCATGCCACCAGGATTATCAAAGTAGTACATATAGACTGCAGAGGAGAGAGAAGTTACCAGAAAGTTCTCTGAGTACCAGGTCTAACACCCCACAACAGAGGCTGTTGGTGTGCAGCACTGAGGAACCAAGTACAACAGTTCTGCTCTAAATTCTTCACAAAAAAGTCACCTTGTTGTTAAGTGGAATGTGAAGTAACCATAAGGTGTTGCCAGTGAAGCTGACAGAGCCATAACATCATTGCAAAGCATTTTAGGCACCCTGTTTTATAAAACAACGTCTTTAAAGGACTAATCACAGACAGGAGAAAACCTCAAGGCAAATCCTTTCATCTCTACATCTGTCAAACATGATCCTCAAATCATTGCTGAGTTAAACAGATTGCAGCAGACTTTGCCCCACTGAACTGGGTGGCAGGAAAAGACGTGCACGCTGAGGGTGGGGTGGGATGAGGGGGCAGAATGGTCAGTAAACTATTCTTAACTACCCAGCCCAACTGTTTAATGAAAGATTCTTCACAGTAGCACACTGCACTGGACATTCCCAAAAATTGCATTCATTTTGAAGTGGTCCCAAGGCTCAGTGCATTCACTTTATAGTAACTGTTTTTAGCTTAAAATTTCCAGTCCCCCTCTTCATGCATTTTGCTAACCCCCACATTCTCTGCCTACATGACTTGTGACACATTTTCTTGGCCTCTTACCTTTAGATCCAGCCTTGCCATCACTTTCAATTGCCAGACTTTGTTTATAGCTTTTAACTCTGATTATACCGGGCTTTTCAGGGCACTGAGGAACAGACACACTTTGAGCCAAAACAACCCAGATCTTCCTCCCATCCACATCCATCTCCCGACGTTCCCGAATGTAGACATACTGTACTCAGAGTTGAGGAGGAACGTCAAAACACTGTCAGCTTGATGTGGGAAAAATTTGACAAGTGAATTCCATCACAAACAGCAGCTCCTTCAAGTTACTTCTCATGCTTCTACAGGATCCAGTCCTGCAGAGTAATAACTCAGCTATGTGAGCTCTAGCTGTGTGTGGGAAGAGGCACCCACGCTCTCCTTCGTGCTGTACATATTCATGTAACATGAGGACTGCGGGATCTTAGATCAAGTGCAGCAGAGCATTAGAGTCAGCTCATTGTTGGGATTCCTGGGTGACCAGGGGACAAAAGCTGCCAGAGGAACAAAAGCTTGAAAGGATACATCTCTGTTTGAGAGAGGGAAAGGGTACTTCACTTCCCAGTAGATTACTTTTTCACCATCGTATGTTTTCTCATACAGTTCTACAGTTGAAAGAGGAAGACTGTGAGATATTTTTAATTTCTACTGCAACACGACTATAGATGGCATCAAGAACTGCTCAGATTTCTGACATGAGCATATTTTACACACAACCCTGACATCAAAATTGATATGTAAGTAATTGATATGTATGTAGCAGTAGAAGACATTAAAAAGTTCTGTAGCAGGGTTGTTCAGGAACCAAATATACATAAATAGGTGGTGTGTTTTCCTGTGGCTACTGGATTCCTTGGTGGAGAAAAAAAACCCAAAAGGACAAAAGCAGAACAATTCTGGGGGAGGCAGAGAGATACTCCTTTTCAGTTTGCTCATTCAAAGCCTTGCCATCTCAAAGCTTTTTCCTTGCATGTTCTGCACAATTCGCATGTCATTATCCTTGTAAATTATTCTAAGTTAACATGGAACTAGGATGAGTGCAGCTTTCTAACACTTGGAGAGGTCTTGTGTGAGGGATTAATGAAGTTTTCAGAAGCTATCAGGAATTTCACAGCAGTATATATAGGCAACTGAGGGGCTCTATATCCTCCAGAGCTAATGCCCACAGCCAGCCACATCTTTTCAGTGCTTTTGAAAATGAGGCCAGAACAGACTGATAGTCTCATTGCCAAGGCAAGAACAGTGCCACAGATGGGAGATTCTTTCCCTATATGACATGTTCCAAACCAGGCTTCTGTTAGTATGCCCTGAAATCAGCTGTCACCCATGAAAACAGCTTCTCCTCTTCTCCAGGTTGCAGCAGTACTGGATGCAGCTGGTGTTGTCGTAACTCATAGCATTATGCTTTCCACCAGAGGTCACTGGAGCACTGGATTATTCACTTTGCTGTCATTTCTAACTACAGAACTTTCCTTTTTTAAAGGCATTAAGACACTCTTTTAAAGACCCCGATACAACTATTACTACCTAACTCATCTACCTTTGTATCTTCACAATTACAGGAGAAGCACACAACAGGCAAGCAAAGTCCCATCTGCATTCACTTTAGTCTGTCAGTACTAGTGGACAGCTTCTGATCAAAGCACAATACAGTGCATTTTAACCAATAACCAGACTTCATTTAGCATCACTACAAGAGATCACAAGTCCATTCTATTCATAACAGGCACAGCAGCACTTGCTGCTTCAACAGCCAGTTATTACTGTGAAGTTATTGGGAAGTATGATCTCAGTCAGGACAGTGTCGCAATCAGGAGCAGCGAGTTTCAGTATTGCTCAGGCCCACCCATTTTGTATCATGCCACAGAAGCATTTGGTTCCTCAGTCACTACTCTGCAGTTTAGTCACGGCTTCCCTGCTGAATTGGCAGCTGCAGCACAAGCCAGACCTCAGGATGTCCACATCTTGTAGATATTCTGGACCACGCAGGAGCAGCTGCCTTTTCAGTGAAGAGGCAGCTACTTCTGCTCTGGTCAGGTTTTTATTTCAATGCCAGGCAGCAGTTCAGCAGAGAGCTCTGCTTTGGACTGCCACTATTGCACAGCTGTAAGAGCACCAAGGAATACAAACAGTGACACAAAGAGCAAGAAGGCTCTCAGTGGAAGTTTTCTGGGGCTTCGCCCTAAATGTGAAAGGAGAAAAAACATGCTTAAATGGGCTACCTTGAAAAGGTTGGCTGGCACTATTTCATCATATGTGCAGTTAAAGAATAGTTGGGCTTCTGGCAATTTTAAAGCTGGAAGGAAAGCTTTGTGTTATGTTTATGCCCTTCACAAATGTTAACTCTTGAAACGCTGGACTTAAAGGCACCAGCACAAGTACAAATTCACAGATGAACAAACTATGGTCAGCAAGGATATAAATGTCAGCTCTGCAACATTATCTAGTTTTTAGTTGAAGGGTGTAGCTTCCCCCAACAGCTTCCTTTCTTATCTCTAAGAAGGCATTAAAAAAAAAAAAAAAAAGTGTTTGTTTAAGAAAGATTCAGTTCTCCTAAATGCACTTAAGGACTACTAAAGTAGCTCAACATAATATTTACATCCAATATGATAATGTTGAGTCCCAGTCTGGCTCTTCTTGCTTCATTAATGGCAAAGAGGCCTTTGCTACAAGAAAGCTACTGATCCTTTTGACAAATAAGACTTATTGATGAAGACACCACACTTTAAACTTGACCAAGTACTGGTATGAGTCAAACGTGGTTCTCTGTATCAATACAGCCACAGGCATTACCAGTAAAGGTTCACCATGGAACTGTCCTAAACCTAACAAGACAAACATTTAACAATCCTTTGGGTTTTAGCACGTTCTTTGTTCAGCAAAACACTTCAACCATGTTTCAGTTTTATTGGCTTGAAGTGATTCCAAGCACAGGCTTAAAAAGGAAAGGCTCCCCATCTTTAAAATAAATGGATTACTGGATGCTTGCATCAGCTGAATCCTTACCTTTGTAACTGCTGACTTAAGATGTTTTAACATCATATGGATATCCAGGTTCAATGCCCTTTTTCAATCACAACATTGAATAAACACAACTAAATTAGTTATTCCTTTCTCTGTAAAAGCCAATTCTCTCGATACACCCATTCCTGACGGTAAAAGGTGCCAAGAACAACCAATGCTTTCAGGAAAAGTCATTCCATCACACCTCAAACTGATGCAAACCAGAGGAAAATTTTTTACAATGAGAACAATCAACCACTGAAATAATCTCGCCAGGCAAGTGGTGGATTCCCCAAAACTAGACATTTTTAAGACTGAGCTGAGCAGGGTACTGGGCCATCTTGTCTTTTGCCAAGGAAGGTTGGACCAGATGATCCCAGAGGTCCCTTCCCCACCCCCTGGTATTCTGTGATCACTGCTCCGCTGCGATACGTGAAGATGCTCACAAAGTACCATCTCCATTTCTCCCTGGAACATCTGCTAAAATTTAACCCAGGAATTACAACAACTAGAAGCTACTAAGGTGGTGCAGCATAACCAGTGATGCCAATTGTACGCTTTAACCAACATGGAAAGAATTCATTCCAGAGGCAAGACATATGCTGTTGAGACATTAGCTGTTCCATATCAGTGTTTACTTGTATATTTGCAGAGGGCAACCTTATCCCAAAAAGATATTGAAGTCTGTCCCAAAGTCTTTGGATGCAGCAACTTCAAAATACCTTTCAGGAAAGCTTTAGGGGGACGAATCGCTGTGGACTGAAGCTTGCTTTTACACTGCCTGGATGAGCTTACCTTTAACGTACTGATCCCACTGCTTTCTGAAATCTAAGTCCATGTAGACATCTGCACACAGTTTTGGGGGACAGTCAGCAAGACCACCGAAGATTTTATACTCATAAAGTCCTGATTGCTGTGGAAACAGAATGGGGAGAGGAAAAGTCACACAGGAAAGGGAAGTACTCTGCATCAGGGAGAACAGCTGAAGGAAGTTAGGTGGGGCACAAACCACAAATACGCTCAAGAGCTGTGAAAGCAAATCTTCAAAAAACAATGCAAGATTCAGTCTTTAACCTCTCGACTTTTTGATCTATACATGAAAGTTTAAACCCAGCCAGGCTGACCTGCCCTGTACAATGGCTGTTCCTTCCCTTACACTAGTACCTTTTTACTTCATCAGTACTTCCACAGGGAGCATGTTTCTACACACACACACTCCCCTTTTCAAAAAAAAAAAAAACAACAAAACAACAACCAAACAAAAAAAAAAGGCAAAAAACCCCCCAAACCAGACACCTCTAAATGTTGTTTAGCTTCAAATAGTCTTTTTAACTCAAGTCTTTCCATATTAAAGCACAAGAAGAAGCCTGAGCTACTTTCCATCTTGCCAGCTGCCATTTACACAACAGCAGCAAAGCCACTGCTGAAGCACAAGGTACCCCAGCACAAGCCTGGTCCCTGTTGTGTGGCTAAATCCAGTCTCCAGCTTCCCAAAGTTACTTTGCCTTCATGTACCACATGATGCATTTACAGCTTGGTGTTGAGCTCCATTCCTAAAGCCTCTACTTCATCCACTCCAGAGGCAACAGTCCAGTATTCCATCAGCACATTAATTCCTGCATGGATACCTGGCAGGCTCTCCAGCCTTGCCTGTGCTGTGTGCACTCATTGATAAGCTTGTCTTGCTACTACCAGTTACCACATCCACGCTGTAAACAGGGACAATTTATCACCAAAAAAAACTCCAAGTGATGTGTTTTTAAAGAGGCTTTCCCCACCCCATTTCGCCTTTTGCACAGGCCTGTACGTTTGCTGTTTTTTCTAACATGACCATGTCTGAAATGATTTTTCAGAATACAAATGTAAAGTTGTCACGTGAAGAACAGCATGAAATTCAGGTTTGTAAGGAGCTGAGAGGTAACTATGATCACCGAGCTAAAGAAATAGGGTATTTACATATGGATTTAAAAATATACACATTATGAATATATATAATAAATATAGATTATATAAATAAAATATGTATTGTAATACTATTATGTATTATATATGTTATCTATATTATATATTTATATTATATAAAATATTACATA
>VXAY01002113.1:731177-783436 GCA_013399855.1 Oxyruncus cristatus
ATATATAATATTATTATACATTTATTTAATCCATTTATATAGGGATTTAAAAGCCATTGATAAATCATAAATCTGCATCAGAATACAAACACGCACTGTCAATCTCTTACAAGTCAGTCCCAGAAGCCTAAACTATTGAACTTCTTTAAAGAAGTTAGTCCCCCAAAAAGGGGTGGAATTCCATTTCAACCCCTTCCGAACTACCTCCCGATTTTAGAGGGAGAATCGTGGGAAATCAGTGTGAAGGGAGCTTTGGAGAGAGGCAGGAAGGGAGGCGGAATCCTGGAGACCGGGAGGATGCTCTGGCACGGGAGATGCTCGGGAGCAGGTGTGCAGGGACAGAGCTCCCCTCACCACACACACCGCTCAGAGAGGGCTCGGGAGAGCCCAGCAAACACCCCGAGAGGCCCACGGCTGCTCCAACCTCCGAGAGCACCTTCCACCGGGCATTCCTGCAGCCACCAGCTGTTCACAGCCCTGCAAAGCCTCGGGTTCCCCGGTTGTCTGCGCGGGCGGAGGGGTCACTGCGGCCGAGCAGCTTTTGCCATCAGCAGTTAATGGCATTACCCACAAAGCTGCTTTCCGGGAGCGCGGCGTAAACCGAGCCCGGGCCGGCAGCGCCAGTCTGGCCTGTGCGGGGACCGGGGACATGCCGGGTCCCCCATCCCGGGCATCCCCCGCTCCGGGAGCCCTCCCGCGCACCTCGTGGTACAGGCGGTAGATCCTCACGCCCATGGTCTCCACCAAGAGCTGCCACGGCCCCTCCGCGCCCGGCGCCGGCTGGTCCAGCTCCCGGCAGGCGGCACGGAACTGCTCCTCCGAGAACCGCCGCGGCTCCTCCGCCTCCATCCCTGGCGGCCCCTCCATCCCCGGCGGCCCCTCCATCCCCGGCGGGCGGGCGGGCACAGCCCACGGCCGGTCCGCCCCGCCCCGCGCCCGCCCCGGAGAGCCCGCGGGGCCGGGGGATGCGGGTTGAGAGCATCGCTGCCCTGCAGGGGTGCTCCGTGCGCTCCCGGTTCTTGTGGGGTCTCAGCCGCTTGGTGGTGGCTTTAAATGTGCGTGTCATCAGCCTGGTGCCGGAATGGGAACAGGTTCCGTGAGGGTGATGGTCAGGGCCTTTCTTTTTGGGTGTTCCCTAAGGATAGAGATTGAACACTGTGGGCACGTGTATTTTTGTGTATTTTTTGTATTTCTGTATTTTTAAAAAAAATTATTTTTGTGCATTTTCACCATCTAAAAAGCACTTCTCCTTGTGGAGCATACGAAGGAGAATATATAAAGAACCCATAAATGCTGTACAGCTGGTTGGTAGGTGTGACCCTGGCACATCCCACGAAGGCCCAGACACCCTGGCAAAGAGGAGGGGGCAGCAGGCTCTGGCCCATGTCAGTCTGGGATGCACAGGGTGGAAGGGGACAGAAAACTCTCACTGGACTGAGCTCCCTGTCAGGATGAATCCGCTGACGGGGACGCACTTCAGATCTTGCTTAGGCTCCTGCTGCATGACACCACCTATAACAGTGTGAGGCTCCCACACACAGAAAAAGCATCAGGCCCTCAAAATATAACTGGCTAAAGCTGGTTTTCTCCCAGGAGTTGTAAATCTGTTTTCATTACAGCTTTATTCTTCTAATTCCCGTGAGATTTTCCTGCTGAACACTGTGTCTTCAGAATAAAACACAAGGCAGCTCTGAGCCATGGGACGTCATCAAACCTACTGACTGGCAGCACTAGCCCAGTGTACTTGGTGGTAACCTCTGTGCAAGGCTGGAATAATGTAGTGTTTTCCAGCTTCCCTGTCAAGGGGCTGAGCTCTTTGACAAAGAGTTCACTTATGTCAGCTGTCCTTCCCAGTTCCAGTCAATTGGTTTGCAAGCAGTGCATGAGGATTTCTGGCTGACTGCTTTGGACATACGAGCTGACCATCATCCCTGCACAGTTCAGAAAACTTTTGAAGAGCTTTGGCAGAAGGCAAGATGGTATCTCACAAAGTCTCCCCCACAATGTAAATTTGGTGCCAGAACTTGACCTGTAGCACCTTTATAAAATAATATCAGTAACGGTGATAAATATCTGCTCATACCTCACCTGCTCTCACCTCCCCAGTGAAACTTCTAAGCAAACCTTTCAGTTCTTCTAGGTTTTGTAGTATGCTTATGTGTGTTATGACCTTTTATTACTAATATTTATATAATACATATAAATATTTTGGCTTATTTGTGCTCTTTGTAAATTACAATTGCTCTCAGTCAGCCTGGCTGGTTCTCCAAATACCGTGGCAATATATTTCTTATGGCTGAAGCCTTATGAGTAAATTCTTGGCTAAGTTGTCTCCAGTGGAGCTGTGCTGCCCACCCAGCTGAGGAGCTGGTCTTTAAAACAGAGTATGAGACAATGGCCTGTAGGTGAGACTGGTTTAGTTTATCTTGCAGAAATATTTCTTTACTTTTCAAAGATTTTATCAGATTGCTGTCTCACTTTTAAATCCCATTCCTGCTCTGAACTAGGATTCGGTGAAACTGAAAGGGCTCAGGGCTCTTGTTTGCACAGAGGTGACTTTGACCCAGTGTGGAACAGGAGGAGTTGTGAGTCGAGCTGATGTTTAACACGCAGCAAGGAAACGTGCCTGTGAGATTGCCTGATCCCCTAAGGAGCCTCGTTTGTGCAAAAGGACTGAAGTGATCACAGCTCAACGTTGGCTGCTGTTTTAGGGTCAATGTTTTGCATTATATGGTTGTCGACATGGCATCAGTCAGCTGGCACAGCTGCCTGGCCACTCCCTCCTCCCCCCAGGACTTTCATGGAAAAAAAAGATTTATCTCACGAGGCTACTCCAGGGACCGAAGCTTTCAAAAAAAGGCATTACTGTGTGACCTTTTTTCTTGGTAAATAAGGAGTGGTGATTACTAAGAAAGCACAGACAGTTCTGAAAAGAAAGTTTATTTTCTATTTTCGCGTACATTTATGTAAGTGTTGTTATTTATCACTTGTATGTCCGTGGATTGCCCTTAGCTTAGGGAGAGTAGCTACAAGACCTTTGGTATCTGCACTACTGCGTAGTGTGGCTTGTAGGCTGGGGTGAGTTCAGAGACTGACTTCCTAGAGCTCTGTTCCAACACAATGGGATAGAAACTGTTTTGGGGCAGCTGGGTGTGGGAACACAAACCCAAGCTTCAGCACAGCTACCAAAGGCAGCCTAAGATACAGCACAACCCAGTCCCACACATGGATCAGGGTCCTAAACGGTAACTGAACGAAAATAGAGGGTTACTCTTCTGGGGCAAGAAGTGGGAGTTTCAAAAGTGCCAACATTGACCCCCATATTTAGTATTTCTCCAGCTTTAGGATAGTCTCCCACATGGTCTAGCAGTTCGGATACCTGATTTTCATCCAGGTGATCCAGGCTGAACTTCTGGTATGGGAAGGTTTTGATTTTATCCCTGGAAGTGTTCAAAGCCAGGTTGAACAACGCTCTGAGCAACCTGGTCTAGTGGAAAGTGTCCCTGCCCATGTCAGGGCATTGGAAAGAGATGAGCTTTAAGGTCTCTTCTAGCCCAAACCATTCTGAGATTTTATGATTCTCTTTTGCTGCTGCTGCTCTCAGTGGGAAATGAAACCTCAAGGAAACTTGTTGGTCTGGCCTATCGACGGGGTTAATGTACCTAAGTCACCCACCTGTTTTTCAGAATGGGAATAATCTCTATTAATTCTACCCTAACACCTAACCGTCCTGCTACTGAAGTCAAAGCTGAGTAATCCATTGAATTCTATGGTGTGGAACCAAACCAGTAAACTGGACAACTGCCCCAGCAGCAAATCCTACATGGCCAGAAGTGAAAACAGCAATGAACACTACACTGATGTTTCAGGCCCCAGATGATTTTTGGTGTCTGTTTTGGATACGGACATCCATATGTGGAAGAGTGCTATATTGTGTTTTCCTGCATCTGTCTCTGTGTGGCACTGGTGCACTTTGAGAAATTCTTGAAGATGAACTAAAGACGTGGGATTTTGATGGATTCAACTGCTGTGCAGACATTTATATATTGTTGTCATTCCATTTTACTCAGTGCATTCCAAAAACTTTGCAAAAGTGTGGAACAGCCCTGACACACCGTTTATGCAGTATGCACATTCATATTTCTGGTATACACAGCCAGAGCTTCTGCTACTGTTGTTTTATCAACTGCATTCTGTTGAAATCAACAGTTTCTGCCTTTTTTACAAACTGTTTCATGACTTTTGCAGTTTTCAAGAAGAAAATTCTAAATCCAGAAAGCTGAGAAGGAACAACAGCATCTCCCATCACTGCCAGGCATGTGTAAGCCAGTCTATTTTCTCATCTCTTCTATAAGTCAAAGGAAAATTTGTTTTTTCAACATTTTTAGAACATGCAGGAAATCCAGCCTGTCTGCCACACCAAAAATCTTTATACATTTTATATATATTTTTTATTCTTAAATATTTAGGCAGGAAGGAGCATCCAGAGTGACAATCACCTCTTTTGCAAAGAACTAGCACAAGACACACAATGCTTGAGCTGTCAGAAGGTGTCTTAAGTGGTTTATAATGGTCTTCTTCACAGAGTTGAATTGAACCCCAAACTATGACTGTATCTGTATTGAGTATCTCATTTCAACAGAATTCCACCCAAATAGAAGAAGATTAAGAAAATAACTGGAGTTCTGCAGGTTTTCTGCCTTCCAATACTAAATATTTTTTATTTTTGGTAGATAGTTTATTATGCTGGACCCCTCTTTTTTTGTTCTTTCTTAACTACTCTTTAGGTCAGACACTTGACTTAGTGTTCGTTTCCCACAAGTCATCTACTATGTAGAAGAAAATCTGTGTATTTTACCTATATGCAGTATTTTAGGTAGATCTTGTGTATACATTATAGTGGACTAGGACAGAGAAAAACTCATCAGTCAGGCAGTAGTTCAGCCAACGGCCTATAGCTTAGCTTAAAGCTTATAATTTTCTTTCTGCTGCTGGAGAGTCCATAACAAGTGGCTGAAATGCTCTCTGTTCATTAGACTGACCATGTGCAGAGGGAACAGTGTGTGCCCTTTGTGCCCCACCTCCTGGCAGAGCAGGGAAACCAAACAGAAAATGTCTCCTGACACCATCCTCTAGCTTGAACAAGTCACTTTTTCAGCTCTTTGTCTGCATCTCCCTTCATGTCTTTGTGCCCTGTAAGTTCTTTGGGGTGCTCAGCGCAGGTGGAAAAACTCCCAGAGCCGTGGGAGGAGATCATTCCCACCCTGACTTAAATCTCAGCTGAATCTGCTGGATCCTACTGCAGTGGTCTCTAACACAAATCCTGGTTATGGTAAAATTGCAGTGCCTGGAGTTTGCTCCCAGATTTCCCCCCGGCTTGGTCAGAAAGCTGCCGTGGTGGCTAAAGATTCAGAGATTCTGTAACCAGCTTATGCAAGACTGAGGATTTGGCTCCTGGTGGTGTGGTGTATCCCTCTGCTAATTAAAAGCACATGTCCACATAAGGAATGCAGCTCTTCAAATGGGAACTTCATGTAATTATGAAAGCAGTAGGAGATAAGAATAATTGTTTTCAGTTCCAGATGTCCTGTCTTCTTCAGCACCGCGGGAAGATTAAGTGAAAGTCGAGCAGGGCAATAACAAAGTTCACATGCACAGCGGGATAACTGATGTTGACCAAAGTACTGGTAGGATCTAATGGAGTTCAAAGAAAATTCCTTTCCATATTCCTGGTCACCAGAAAGGTTTCCCACAGTCATTATAAGCACACCCATTTCGTGAGCCTGATTACCCCCAGAGTGGGTGGTTTGCAGAGCCATCAACCAACCACGCTGAACTCCCCTGTGCTGTGAACTGTGTTAATGAGAGGGGAGCTACAGCCTTTCATGTGAAATGATTTGGTTCTCTGGTTTAACTGGCTTTGGACTCCTGTTGGACTCCATTCTTCATCGCAACACACTGCATGACATGGTAAGGATAATTTACAACATATTAAACATGTTGAAAGAGTGCTTTCTGAAAGTTTCAGTAAATGCAGTGAACTGGCATGTTGTGTCCGTGTGTGGGCTTAGGGATGAAATAAAGGAAAATTCAGTGGAGGGTTAGGGAAAAGGCAAGAAAAACTAATTGAATAGGGAGCCCACAATGGTTGTACTTTGCCAGATTAATGAGTCACCGTTTGCTGTGCTGTCAAGGCCCAGGAGACTGTTAGAAACTCAAAGGAAGCCATGAAGTATTGCAAGTGTGTTTGAGTCAGCAGAGCAACAGCATTGCTCAATTTAGGAGTAAAACTCTGCTCTCTCAGTGGGCTGTGTGGGTTCCAGAATCACACAGGCTTCTTGCTTATCATCCCAGCTTTGGGGCTGCACCTCCCTCTAAGCAGCTGTGTTAAGGCCCCAGGGAGGAGATTTTGTCATTGAGGGCAGGTCCTAAAGGGGAACTGTGTATCATGGAAGCACGGCAGTCCAAAACTGTGAACCTGTAACCCCTCACTGCAGCTGTTGCTCAGCCTTGAAGTTTCCTCAGCTGTTTGCACTGAATTTCTACAGGTGCCAAACGTGCTGCTTGGGTTATGTCTGGTCCTTCTTTCCTTACATCCTTGGAGAGCTGTGCTCGGAACACAGCAGGACCTTAAAAGGCAGAGGAAATCACTCATCCCTTTTTTAAAAGGCCAGAGGGGTGGTGCCCAAGCTGTGTGTGACCCTTCAGTGCCTGAGTGTTACAAACCCACCCTTCTAGGGGAGAGCCCACTGATCTCCCAGCACTAGGGGAGGCCTCATTCCCATCACTTTTCTTGGCAGCCTTTATGCTTCACAACAAGGAGTTACAATTGCATGGGGTCTAGGACAGAGTTTGACTTTCTAGCCTATTGTTAGGACATCTATTTGTGCAGAAACACAAATTCTAAGCCCAGCTTAGCATTCGGTGCTTGTTTATGTGTACTTCACATTAGTTCCTCAAAAAAATCAGTACTGGGAGTTATTTTATGTAATACTTTCAGTGTTTTATGTAATACTTTCAGTAATAAAGTTGGCATAGAAAAGTGAGAATGTACTAGTGGAACTGTGGATGGTGTAAGCACGGGAGGGAGGTTCTCTATCAACACAGGAGAACCAAATACTGCACTGGAAGGACTAGAGAGGAATTGATGTAATAGGAATGGGGTGAAATTTAGGTCATGCACACATGTGCTAACAGCAAGAATTTCTGATATAAAGTGAAAAATGAAACTGATATTGGAGAAAAATCCAGACATCTTGAACAGTTGGGAACATTATGAAATGTTAGTATTTCTGGCAGGGCAGGAAAACACTTGCACTTCCATGCAAAATGTTGGTAAGGCCACATGTGAAAAAATCATTGAAAATAAGCCTGAGATAGTCTCATTTATCTCTCTTGGAACAGTAGAGGCTTAACTGGTGAAAGAAAGAACATCTACTTCAGCCAAAGGCTTACTTGTCCGTGTATAACTGGGTATGCAGCTAGAAGCAAGAGAGAGGCTCCTAGAAACCAAGAGAATGTCTCATATCATTCCAACAGGAGAAGTAGGAAACCCAGTTGGTTTGAGGTGGAACTCAGCAAATTTAATAAAGATAGATACTACTGACACTGCTGCCTGCATTAGGAAGGACTGGACTTAATGGCCTAGTGAAGTTCCCCTCAGATCCAGTTGGCTTGTTGCTTCTGCTCAAATGCTGGTGTATTTGGAGGGAGCACCAGCAAATGGGGAAAAAAAATGCCAGTTTCTTATATAAAGCTGTGGAGCTTTTCCAGAACCTCCTGGTTGATTTGTCTGGAGCAGATGAACCCTCGGCAGGATCTCCATCATTGGGCTGTTCTTAACAATACACAGGGTGAAAGCCTGGTCCACGTGAGGTTGGTGGAAATTTCACTATTAATTTCTATGAGGCCAGGATTTCACCCTGGAAAGGGAGTCAAAAGTACATGCATGCTTTCAGAGACAGAGTGGCTGATTAAATACATCTGGTGCACTGCTCTTTTATCAATCATTGATAAAATAGTGCCTTTTAAATATAAACTTTGGGTAAGCATAACCGCAAAATTCAAACATGTCCTTTACAAGACTTAAAAGCATAATTTGTCTGCTTTTTATCTGAAATAACAGGAATCATGGTAAAAAAAAAAATAACACCCACCCACATCCATCCACTCCAAACCCCTGCAGTATTTGATGTGCCGCAGAAACGAGCGATTAAAGCTTAGAAAAGCCAGTTAAAATATTTCTAAACGATACACAAAACTTTATCCCCTAAGAATGTAACCCAAAACTATGCTCCTCCTCATGTATTTCCTGAGCAGTTGAACTAGGAGTCCATCTGGAATTCGGTATGGGCTGTGCTTTCAGTTGACCCAGCGCGGCTCACCCGCACGGCTCCAAGGGGGATGCGGCCGCGCACCCCGCGTGGTTGTGGGTGTGCGGGAGGGCAGGGAGGGCTGGGCAAGGCTGGCGGAACTCTGGGGAACGCTGTCCCACGCCCCGCGCGTGTGACCTGCCGCGGCCGGGGCGCGATGCGGAGCCTCCCCGCGGTGCCGGGCAGGAGCCAGGCGCGTCCCCGCCGTGCGCATCCCTGAGCCGGGCGTGTGAGCCGAGCACGGCGGAGGGAGGAGGGCCGGCTCCGTGCCCTGCCCAGCCCCGGACAGCCTTCCCCAGCCTTCCCGGCCCCCCCGCACCCGGGAGAGCGTCCCGCTGCCGCCCCGCCCGCGGCTGAGTTTGCTCCGGTCCCTTAATTGTTTCGCTCTCACCGAGAACTTTGTTTACAGTCCCTTGTGCAGCGAGAGAGCTGCATCCCCTCTTATGCTGCCTGCGGGCTGGCGGCCGCCGCAGTCCCGCCCGGCGGCCGGGAGGTAAGGCACGGCTCGGCACGGCTCGGCTTGGCAGGGCATGGCACGCTCGGCGCACTATGGCACGCTAGCCTGTACTATGGCATGGACTGGCACGGCTCGGCTCGGCTTGGCACGGCTCGGCTCGGCTTGCAGCCGCTGGACCCGCACGCCCGGCGGCCGCGCCCCCGCCGGCTCCCGGTGACCGCGGGGCTCCGGCTCCCGGTTCCCGGCTCCCGGTTCTCCGGGGCAGCTGGGGCTGCTCGGGCACTGCGGGACCCGCTCCGCTCCGGCCGCGGGTCCCGGGGAGGTCCCCGCTCCGCTGCTGCAAAGGGCTCTCCCGGTTATTGGCAGCTTCGGGCTCCCCGCGGCCCCAGCCGCTGTCCCGGTTGCAGGTCGGGGGTTCCCGTTGCCGCTCCGATCCCGGAGGGGTTACGGGCAGGAAGGGTGCACAAGGCTCTCCCCGCCTGTTCGCGTCCCTGCTCTCTCGCAGAGGTGCTCGGGGACAGCCGTGACACGCAGCGTTTTTCCCCAGGTGTGCGCGTGTTGTGTGTGACGGGCGCGTTTGAAGGTTTGGCGGTTTGCAGATAACAGGCTCTGTTTGTGGAGGGGTTTGGTTGGCTCCCATCCTACCCTTCAGCTATGTCGGGAAGACGAAAAAGGTGTGAGCTTAAATCTGGTGATTATTTTACGTAAAAAACTTGGTGAGAGAATTTTACTGCATCCTGAGGCTCAGGCAGCTGGTGTGGAGGTAGTGTGTTCTCCTCCTGCGCCTGTAGCTTAGAGCCTGATCCTCGAGTCTGGTAAATACAAATTCCAGTTGTGTGTTTCCAGGAATGTTCACCTGGGGAAGAGCTGAGGGATTGTGTTCAGCATTACTATAGTCTCTTGAATTCCAAACGAACTCTGGCTCTCCTCTCGGTACAGGAGGACTCCTTATGCTGTTTTCCACAGTCACTTAAATGCATAACCAAGTGTGAAGTGTAAGCGTTATAATTTCTTGGAATTTTACATAAGCAAAAAGGGTGTCTGGAGTATTGTACAAGATAGAGAGAATCAGGTCTAGAGCCTGGAGGCAGAAAACTCAAATGTGACCCGCTGGTTCTGAGTAAAATGCAAAAAAAGGGGAAAGGTTTGTAGTGGCTGAACAATGTCATCTCTTTGCCCTTGCACAGAG
This sequence comes from Oxyruncus cristatus, assembly GCA_013399855.1. Lineage (NCBI taxonomy): Eukaryota > Metazoa > Chordata > Aves > Passeriformes > Cotingidae > Oxyruncus > Oxyruncus cristatus. Next base: position 741,196 of record VXAY01002113.1, read on the forward strand.
ATATTCCTTATGTTGGAAGCTTCTGAGAGGGCACCACATTGAAGTGATTCTGAGCTAAAATATTGGAAGCTTCGTGTGTAGGTTTCATGCGTTTCTGATTCTCAGCTTTGTGGTCAGGGAGGGAGGTGGAAAAGAAGAAATCTCACCTCTGAAAAGTTGCTCTGTCAGTCAGAATTTTTGATAAAGACATTAATTTAAAAGAATTACCCAAACTGTGTGTAGTCTAGAATAAACACAAATAAAGAACTGACAGAGCAATTAATCTTTTCAGAGCAAGATGCTGGCAGAATGGCTTAGGGGGCACAATTGCTCTAGGAAGAGCTTTTTAAACAAATGTAACCTTTCTGTAATCCGAGTGGAAGTTGGCTGCAAGTACATTTCAGAGGTCTGTGTTTGTTTTAATGTAATTTAGATTTTTTTATTTAAAGTAGGGGTTTTTTTTTCCTGCATTTCCCTCCAAACTTTTCAGAAAGTTAAACTGATTGCTAGGTGGTGTGTACAAGAATATAGTCAAGGAGACAAGCAAGGAGACTTCCTTATTATTAGCTAAGTTCAATAATCAGCTAAATATACTTTAGCTATGTCACAGGTTTATTCCAAGGATCCCCTGAGAACAGCAGCAGTTTGTGCCTGTATATGTTTGTGTTAGTGAAATGTTAGTATGTTCTAAATAACTTAAAGAGAGGAAAACCCTTAAAGTTTATCATTACACAGACTTATTCTCTTGAATTTGCTCTCATTGTCACTTAGGACTCCTGTTTGAGGGTGGAAACGATCTTCCCTAATCATGTACATATAGAAAGGGAATGTCAAATAAGATTAGCAACATAAATCTCTGCTGCTTGGTCAGTTTTGCCCAGCTGCCTGGTAGTTTCACAGCTGTTTCTGCAGTTGATAACAATTTCCATCGCTCTGCTCTCTGCAGTCCTCACACTGCCCTGCTGCAGATTCCACCTTATCCCTCTTTGAGTTACGGGTCTTGTTTTAAAAAATCCAATAATAACAGAAATGAACAGTAATAAATGTAACGGAGTTATGTTTATTACAGTGGGTTCTTGAACTCTTTTAGTTTGCCTTTTTTTTTTTTTTCTGGGAAGAGTTTTTGGGATTATATTACTTCGGTTTTGTTATAGCAGCATAGTTTTGAAAGGTTGGGGTTTTTTTTAGTGGGAAGTGTGTTGTCATGGCCAGTTCACAGCTAGGAAAACCAAGGGAGATGGAACGATTCGCTCAAAAAACCTGGACATGTAGAGGATAACAACCCCCGGGTATTCTGAGTTGTTATTCACAGAGGTGAAGTGAGCAATAGAAATGAGGTTAAATAAGATTTTTATCTACAGAAGTTCACATGCATTACCTTTTCCTGCCTAGCTCTTTCCAGGGGACTTGTCTGGGCTATAATACTCATTATCGAGACGTCACATCATCAAAGGAAAATGTTACTTAGGGCCAGAAATGGGTGGCTGCTGCCAAGAAAAGGGGAGAGCCAGAGGGAGAACATCTCCTGCTGCCGTTAGGTTGGGAGCAGGAGTCAGCATACTGCGGGAGCTTTTCCACGCAGGAGTTTTATTCTGAAGAAGCTGACAAATATCCAACAACTTTTCTTGTAGGAGGAAACTTCCGTGCTAGAATATTGTCACCTCCAATTCATCGTTCAGCGACATCTGACACTTCAAAGCCTGGAGCAGTTCTTTCTGCTGCATGACTCTGCCTTGAACTGACACAAGAGACATCTTCAGCATTGTCCCTCTGCTTTTGGGACGAGGATTTGTTCCCATGGATTTCTCGTGGACCCGGTAGGTGTGCATGTTGATGGATTTCACGTCTTGTCACTAAACCTCAACTTACAATTATTAGTGGCTAAAAATTTCCTCTCCCCATTACTCAGTGTTGGCCACAGGTTGCCACAGAAGCACATTCTTCCTTCAATCCCAAGCAGCTCCTTAAGTACTTGTGGTATGATTAGTGAGAGGATGCTGGTGCTGCCGGGTATCTTTGCCTAAATTTCTTACCCTGAAACTTGAACCAAATCACCTGCTGGCGTAAGTCAGAAGTGACTTTGCTGGCAATGAGGATCCAGTGCCCTTTTTTCTAGGGCTGAATACCTTTACTCACACTTCAAAATAGGTTCTGTTGTTTATTTAACTTCATAGGATTTCAACAGAGGGTTGTTTATTTGTTTTGTGTCAATGCCTGTCTGCTCGCATCCTATTTCATGCAAGAACTGCGCTCCTCAGAAGTTAACAGGTATTTTGCCATTGACTTAATTTTGGTGGTTTAGAAGATTTTTTTTTTCTAATTCCTGTTAGTTTTAACTGTATAAACATATCTTCTTTCTTCAGAAGTGTCTGTACAAGACATACAAGAGATTTAAATGCTCATTGGGGATGTATCTGAAAGCAGAAGGACAATGACTTTAGAGACAGGAGTAAATATGTTTTGAATGAATGTTGAAGTTTTTCAGAATAATGATGTTTATTATGAGCCTAATCCAAAGCCTTTTCAAATTATTAAGAAATTTCCCTATTTCTGTGACTGTTAGAGTATCTGAACTTTTGAATACTTATTACAGTGTATTGGAACCGGTAGACCTTTTTTCTGGAAAATTGTTAATTTTTTTCCTACCTCACCTTTAATAATAAAATGTTAAACTAATTGAACATGGCTAATGGTAAGATCAGAAAAAAAAAGGTGACATTTGGGGGCCATGTTCTTGTGTTGTGCTGCACTTCTGTAATGTTTTATAGATAAATAATGCAGCAACATGATGGCACCAGTGTAAGTCCCACTGCCACGTAAATCGTTATTGAAAATGCAGAACTTGGGCTCAGATCCATGTGGGAACATATCAATGGCACTGTAGAGCAAACCCATGGCTTTCCTGGGCTCTTCCTCTCTGATATAAAAGGTTAATCATGTGTTGTGATTCAAAGAACAGAGCAACAGAACCTAGGAGAATTTAGGATATCTAAGGTGTCAGCACAGATATCTTCGCTTTTCTGATAAGCACTGAACAAGTCCCTTTCCTGCCCTTGGATGCAGCAAGTACTCCCACAGAAACTCATGGAATCATGGAATGGTTGTGGTTGGAAGGGGACTCTGGAGGCCGTCTGGTCCACCCCCGTCCTGCTCGAGCAGGGTCACCTAAAGACTGTCCGGGTGGATTTTGAATATCTCCAAGGATGGACGCTACAAAATGTCTCTGGGCCACCAGCTCAGCCACCACCCCCACTGGAAAAAGCCTTTGCTGCTGTTCAGAGTGTTCCAGTGTGTGCCCGTGGCCTCTGGGGCTGTTGGGGTGTGCTCAGGGCTGTGTACTGAGCACTCTTCCACAGAGCACTGGAACAAAAGCCTTGGCAAACCAGATCTGAACTGTCCTTCTCTCAGGAGAGCTGGAGACTCAGATACAAACTTTCTGAGTAGGAACAGCATAAAGCCTGTTCCTGCCTGTGCTTAAAAATGTTGAAATTCTCTTTCTCTCAAAACCCACAGTCAGTGAGAGGAGGTGCTGAGATATAAAACCAAGGGCTCTCCACAGTGAATGAATATATCTTAGCAACAAGGGTGGAGTGGTGGGAAAGGAAAAGGAGAATACAAGTGTCTGGCAATTAACTTCCTAGTCACAGATGTGAAGGTGATAAAAGTGATAAAAGCATTACGGCATTGCCAACGCTCTTCCTTGTTCTCTGAGCTGCATATCGTGCTGCTCATGAAAGCAAAAGCTACACAGCCCACAGCAGAGTGGTGGAGGGAGCTACTTGCAGCAGGAGAACTGGTGGTCCCTGGTGTCCCAGCCTCTGTTGTGTGTGCTGGGGTGCACCGAGCATTGAGCCTGGTCTAAAGCAGCACAGCCGTGGAGGTCTTGGCATCCTCAGAGGTCACTGCAGGCCCCGGGGTGGCCCCACAACACGAGAGCCCCAGTGAGAGGGCCAAGGGCTGTAAAGGCAACCTGTAGCAGTGGAGAGATGTGGGGTCATCCTCCCCTGATCAGGTGGACTCCAGTTACACACTGGGCTCCACGGAGCCAGAAGGTATTTGCCTCATACTGCAGATGCAATCAAACTGTGCTTGCTGTGTGTAGGACAGAGAGTGTGTTTGCAGTGTGGAGACAGGAGGAAAACAACCTGCTGTAACTGAGATCAGTGAATATGAATGTAAATCTCCCTCCCACACAGTTACAGGGATGTGCTTTCATGATTTACATGAAGCCAGTGTAAAAATGGTAAGCTGTCAGGCTGGCACTGATGTTGCTGTAGTGGGAAGTTCACCAGTTTTGAGGTGAGCTCGGTGCAGGGAACTTTTTGCATCCCCACTCCTCCCACATCCACACTTTGTCATGGCCATTTGAATTGTTTCCTTAAGGAGCACTTGTGTTGAGAAAAGGGTCACTGTTCATCCTGGTTTTTGCTGGGCCAGTGCTTGCCCATGTTACTGTGATGAGCACTGGAGCAAATCTGTCTAATGTGTGTGTTTAGGTGTGTATATAAAGAAACAGTGTGAAAAAGCACGGGAGCGAAAATCAAAACAGACTGTGAACTTCACCTCTGTGTGAGCAGATGTAATGCCATTGAAATCTAAATTACATCTAGAAATGCTGACTTCAGGATGTAACTTAAAATAGGATTTGGCTCACAACACTTCAAGATTGGTGTCTGTCTTGGTCTGTGACTCTGTCCTCTCTAGAACTTAGGCACCTATTGATGGCTACTCTAAGAACTGATTCAGATCCTCCACAACCAGTAGTGTCACCACTGATCTTGTGCATAAATCCTTGTGGGTTCTGAGGGTCTGGTTGTTTGTGATCCCGAATGGGTAACAGTTCTTCTTGGGATCACCCATGTGTCACAGAGCAGTAATTGGTAATTATTAGTTGAATTCGTGCTCTTCTCTCCGCAGCGCCGCTCGTGCTCAGCAGAGCCTGCTCTAGCCTAGGAACTGTGACCAACCCAAGGCAACCAACATGACAAACGAACCTATTAAAGAGATCCTGGGCTCCCCAAAGCATCCTGATTCTGTAACCACGGAGAAGAGCAACAACAATGACTGTGTGATCACCACCATCCCTCTGGTCAGTGAGTGCCAGCTGACGGCAGCCACGGGGGGAGCAGAGCTCTCCTGCTACCGCTGCACCGTGCCCTTCGGAGTGGTCATCCTCATCGCCGGCATCGTGGTCACTGCCGTGGCATACAGCTTCAACTCCCATGGATCCATCATCTCCGTGTTTGGGTTGGTCCTCCTGTCATCAGGACTCCTTTTGCTGGCTTCCAGTGCAGTGTGCTGGAAAATCAGGCAGCAAAACAAGAAAGCCAAGAGGCGGGAGAGCCAGACGGCGCTGGTGGCAAATCAGCGAACCTTGTTTGGTTGAAGACAACCAGGAGAAGGCTGGACAGAAGGCAGAGCCTTTGTAAGTCAACCTGGCTATTTATCAGAGGGAGAGATTGCAGGTTTTAATTTAACTGTGGAAATGAAAATGGAATGGATTAAGAAATACCTTTAAAAACTCTGCAAGTGCTCTTAATATTCTCTTACTGCAGACTTGGTAGTGATGCTTTCCGAGACGGAGGAAAAACCACTTTTCCTTCACAGAAAACTTTGTCATCATAACTGCAACCATCCTAACTGCGTTCTCCAACATGCTGATCGTGTTGGAAAGGGAACTTGTGGGAACTGAGAAAATAATTGGAACTGACTTGAAATGCCAGAGATCTCCTTAAACACACACTGTGACATTTGACCAAGGGAGAAGTCATAGCATTTGAAGTGACTACAAGCTTATGGCCAGAGTACCTGGGACTTAAACTGTAGCTCAGGAAAAAAAAGAGGAAAAAAAAAAAAAAAGAAGAAGGCAATAAGAACACACTGCAGTTTGCTCAATAAGCTGATTCTTATATTTTATGTAACTTTCCCTTCACAATATCTGTGGTACTTTCCCCCTTTTTTAAACCAACTAATATTAATTTTGTTTTACTATTGAATAGAAATAAGTAGAAATGTGTAATTATATTGTCTAACCTGAATAACGAGGTATGATTATAGCTTAAAACATGAGACTTTTTTTTTTTTGTAAATTAAAGTGGTCAGGTTTAGCACTTTTGATTATTTTGCTATAAAATTAAAAAGTAAATTTCATTAAAATAATATTCCGTGCTGCTAGACCTTTAGAAAATCTTTATTGCTATCAAGATAGCCTGTATCTTCAACTCTGACTGCTCTATGATTCTATTTGTGTAGAAAAACCCCTGTGACAATAACTGTGAACACATGTACTGCTGATCTCTTCCAAAAATCTCTGTAGCCTGTGGGCTTTGGTTTGAGAGCCCATCCCTCTGCAGCTTCATTACCAGCTCGGTTATTCAAAAATCATAGCAGTCAGTTCTGCAGACACTGGCACAGTCAGTTTGAAACACAACTATTAGTAATTACTCATGGAAGCAAAGCCATGTGTGTGGTGTTTGCTGACTGAGTTTAGGGGATAGCAGTCTTCATGAAAAGCAGGTGCCAGGTGTCCCCTGTGTGTGTCTGGGATGCTGATTCTGTAACTCTTGTTTCTAGAGGTCTTCCAGCTTTTCTCAATTAGTGAATTATTGAGGGGCTGGTCCCAAATTGAAGGAAACCAGAACATGATTTCTCTGTCTAGATCCTGAAGGACAAGTGAGCTGAGCCACAGATTTCCACCCTGGTCTGTGTGAGGGTGTCAGAAGCCCGAGGAGCCGCACAAAGTCCTCTTCCCCCTTACTCTCTCCAGACTCCAAAGGGCTGGATGTGAGTTTTGCTGTCCCCTGCCACAGTGAGCAAGGCCTGTGCTAATGTGCCTCCTCTTTGCCCTCCACAGACTGTGGCAGCCACGAGGGCTGTGGTGATGCCCCTGCAGAGCACACCTGCCAAACAGGTGCTGCAGGGGGTTCCTCCTGCAGGTCATCCCGGCTCCGTGCGCTCCTCCTGCCGAAATCACCCAGGCATCCTGGCTCGGGTGCCTCCGTTTCCTCTGCCCTCCACGCTTTAAGCTTGTTACATCCATAACTTATCCCCGGATTTGCAAAGTGCACTCCGTGTTTTAAATAGAGCAAGGCCTATATGCGCGGGGAGGGGATGTTTGGGGTCAGTATTTGCGTTGCCACACTCCGTGGTTACCAGACGCTATAATAAAATCACTTGCATCAGAGGAAAGCTGACAACACATTTTAGCACTTCCATAGCCCCAACTTAATCACGGCAGGAAGCTTTCCTGCTGCTAGGAGAACATGTTGCGTCACCAGAACATCTGACACCGGTGTCTAGTGTCAATCACTTTGCTTAAGGTCATTAAAAATATTAGGGTGTCCCCTTACGAGGTCCAGGTTTTGCATGAGTGACAATTCATGGGAAATGCATAGCATGATAAATAATGGAACAGGTGGACTAAAGTGGTGTCTTTCCTGTTTAAAATGAGATAAGTGATTGACATCAGCAAGGCTGGATAAGTTAAATATGGCTGTTTAATTTTTTTCCCCCTCCCTGGGAACACAATAGTTTTTCTGACTCCTTCTTCCCCCTGCCCATTTCTTTTTTATCCTCAGTGGAATTTTGGGGGGCTGTCGAGGAGAGAATTGCAAGGGCTGTAGAGATGCAGTGACTTCTACTACATGTGTGGCAGCTCAGGCCCGTGATTCCCAAGCTGAGCCCAGAGCAGGAGCAGCCCACTGCTCTCTCAAGCCTTTCCCATGTGTGGGTCCTCCCTTCTCCACTGCTGTGATACAGCTGAGCTTGCTGTGGCAGGAAGGTAGAGGTACAAGGTGAGGCTCAGCTCAAAGGAAGACTCAGTGGAACAGAGACAATGGGCGTTGGGGAGCAGGTTTTTCAGGAAGGGTAAATAGGAGTGAGTAAGAGTCACTCTGCTACTACTAAAGAAGTTTTCCTTTCCCTTATCTCTGCTCTCTTTTATATTTGCAGCGCACATACAAGGACGCAGCAGAGTTCCTGCACCACCCTCTGCCGTGCTAATTGTGGGGCACCCAGGCACTAAGCAGCATGTGAGCAGTGACAGGCAGCATTGCATGACCCTAGACATGATTCCCCTGGCACAGCAAAGCTTCAGGTACAATGTGGTGTCCCATAAGATCATCTAACTAGCAGCTTGGGAGCCCTCCAGGTGATATGGGGCTGCCAGAGCACACACTGCTGAGCTCAGTAGCATTGGCTGCATCCCAGAGAGAGAAGGTACATGACACAGGCATCTTCATATCAAGCAGCGAGTGAAAGTCTGTGCAGGAATTCACTCTTGTTTGGCCTTTATTCAGAGAAGCAAAACAGTGGCTTTATTGGGGAGAATCCCAGCCCTTGTTCCTGGTGTCCTGCAGGAGCAAGGGGTTGTGAACAGTTTAGTCAGAGACCTGATGCTGTTGAACATGTTTTTAGATGTTTCATCAATTAAATGGTCACATTGTCTTAGAAACTGGCACAGACTTCTCCACCATGATTTGTGTGCATCGATTTTGGGACAACCTGAAGCAGTAGTAGCGTGTTTTCTGAATGACCAGTGATGAATCCAACACAAGTCTCTCACAAATCTACGTATTTCAGACACTTTTGTCACTATCCTCTCTCCCTACACCCCTTGTCCTGGTGCCAACACAGCAACAACACATCCTTTTTGGCCCTTAAAGCCCAACCATTCTGGGAGGTGCTGTGTGAGTACAGTGAGCGGGCTCAGCACCTTAATTTTCCCAGAATCTGATGGTATTGTTAGATCTGAGAAGGTTTTTTGACAGGAGCACATTTACAGTGCTTTTACAAGGGTCAGCCCACTCAAACTGGATACAACCAGCAAAATTTCCGCTTCAGATTTTAAACCCCGTGACCTAATACGGTTTGATTTGGGGTTTCATGCCTGTGTGCCAAGTCCACCAGGTCTTTGATACAAAGCCATTGGAATTCCACAATTGCTGTTTGGTGCTTGCCATGGGAATCTGGGAGGCAGAAGGATGCAGCCCTGTGGAGATCACAGTGACTTTCCAGTTCAGAAACACCTTCCCTTCTGGTGTGAAAAGGCTTTGAATGCGACAAATGATATTTCTGGGAGAGGCTGGGTGGGAGCTGATGCAAATTTTATTGTCACAGTTGCTTGTCTCTCCCTTCCTGAAAGCCCTGGCAGGACTGTGCAAGCAAAATTGCCCTCACAAGGATAGAAAATTATCTAATAGAGGAATTACGCTGGTGCGCCGGGCAAACGTTGCCGCGATCTTAAATAATAATTTCAAAACCCAAGCACAGGAAATTGTGTCTGTAACTACACCCTGTATTGCTATTGTACACAAAGACAGTTATAGCCTGGGACAGTATTTTAAAATAATAATCAGTTTGGTATGACAATGCTTAAGATTTTGCTCAGGTCAAAACGCCCAATTTACGATTCCCCAGTCACTTCACGTGTCGTGTCTTGTACGTGACTGTGGCTCTGACACCGTAATTTGCCAGGTTTATTAAAAAAAAAAAAAGGGAGAGAGAGAGAGAGAGAGAGAGAGAGAAAGGTTAGTTTCATGGACTTGTGTCAAGAATTAAGTTTCTCTGCCTGGGACACTTGGGAGAGCTCCTGTTACCAAACAGCGAATGTACAGTATTACTGCAGCTCTACAGAACGGGAACCAGGCTCAGAGTGTGGAACCGAGAGAGGCCTGAGAGCCTCATCAGGATCCAGAAGGGTCAGGCCAGGAACAAGGCACAAGCCCTCTGGAATATTCCCTATTCTTGTCTCAGCTTTGCTTATCCAGAGTCAAATCCAGGGCCACCGCTCCTTTAATATTGGAGATGGAAGTTGTCGTCTGTTATTAGCAGGTTCCACCTAATTTGTTTTTAATCCGGGCTCCAAAATAAGATGAGCAGAACAATATTGGCAGCTCTCATTTTGCATATATGCTTCCAGCACCTCTAAGTATTAGCAGTTGTCATTTTGTATTTATATTTCCAGTACCTCTGATGCCTTTAGCTTGTAGGACATTTTTGCTATATCAGTATAAATATTTGCTGATTACAAGGGGCATTTATATGTAAAAGTACATTACATATCAAGAACTGCACTGTATGATGCAAAAAAATATAAATCCTGGCAAAAATCTGTGTGTAGACTAAATCTTACAGACTAAACCATATGGGAGAACAATGGTCTTAAACTGCAGAATCAACTTGAATTTTTGGCTTTTATTCAGGTTATTGATGTCACTATTAACATGACACAGGACCTAATCCTTCCTCTTGTGAACAGTCAGTTGAAGTCCTATTGTCCTGATTCTATGCATCTTAAAATTTGCATTTGTGGTAAATATGGCATTTTTGAAAAACACTTTTTTTTTGATTGATTGCTTTTTTCCTTAACTTTTCTTCTGTGCTCTCTAGACTGAGAGAAAAAGAGTATTAAACTTTAAAAACAGGGACAAAAAGAGGAAAGCAAGCGAAAAACACGCAGCTGCAGATGTTGGACTATGCAAAAAGACACGGAGGGGTAGTAAAGCTTTACATAAGTGCCTCGTTGAAAGACAGAGACTTTGAAAAATATGCAAGTCTTGTTTCTGGTACATCCTTGGCTATCTCCTCACTTTCATTCTCCAGGTTAACATCAGTCTTAGATCTCACCTCGTCTTTATTTTCTGTTTCCCAGGAACCATTTAGCTCAGCAAAAGGCAGAATCTCTTACCACCTTTCGCAGCCTGACTGAAATCAAATGGCCATTCGGGATTTGCAGAGGCAGTGCCCCCCAGGTTTTGTGAGTTATAAGGTGTTCAGCCACAGTCTGCTCTTCAAGAAGGAGGCACTGTGTAGAGGTAAAGATTTCTGAACTGCAGCGAGAGGTGGCAGTGGATTATCCACGAAAAAAAAAACAAACGGGTAAATAACTGCAGAGCAGCCCTTCTCAGCCACGTTCCCTTTCAATCTGAAGGCCCGAGTTTGTGAATAGAGTTAACAGCTTTCCTGGAAAACTGGCCCATGACATTATTTCCTTGTGAACTCCATCCACCTGTCATGTTAGGGCTTGGTCCGACGCCAGCGCTGGCAGGAAATAATAGGCAGCAGGATGCTGGTGTGTGTCGATGGCCCTGACCCTCCCATTCCTGAACATGAATAAGCTCCGAGCTCACCAGGCGTCACAGCAGAGCGGCTCCCGGGCCCTCGGCAGCGCATGGGTGGGATGCACAGCCACTAAAATAACATCCAGCCGGCAGAGCTGCGGCAGGAGCTGCATGGGAAGGGATGGTGTCACATTCTCGCCGCCTGCTGCTCTTTGTTCTCGCCCTGCACGCTGGCCGTGCTGCACAGAGCACAAGGGCTGCCTCACCAAGTGAAAAAGTGCAAAGCAGGCGGGTATGTGAATTTGCTGAGGCTCCCCAAAAGGACACAAAAGATTCATGGAACAACTTTCACTGCTTCTGCTGGGGGGACATGGGTTAGGAGCCTAAAGTGGTTCGCAGATGGCTCTCTCCTGTTGTGCCTGGGAAAGGTAGTTCAGTTCGGTGCTTAGCTGTGAAAACTCTTGGGAGGTTAAGTGGTGAGTCAGGGGAGCCAAAACCAGCCTTAAATCAGGCTTGGGCTCAGTTTCTGACGTGGTGCAAGCTGAAATGTGTGTCCTCTGAGATCACCCCAGCCACCCATTGTCCATCGGGTTAGTTGGCATCCCGAAATGCTGCATAGGCATTGGGCAGAGAATGCAGAGAGGACAGAAAGACTTCTTATTCCCATTTTTCTCTCTGCCAGAGCACATGTGACAAAATCTCTTTAGGTTCTCATATAGCAAATGTTCTCTGAGGTACTCGGAGTATTAATCTGGACTATTAGTCCTCCTGCTCCTCATCTCAAAGGTGAGGGAGATAGCTGTGCTCTCCTGAAGGACATTCCATTTTTAAACCCAAAGTCACTAGTCCATTTTATTATATCTTAAACTTCTCTGTGTTGGTAAAAAATAAATATAAAAAAGAGAAAAGATCATATATACGCAGAGACACACTCTTCGACTACATGTAGGGGCAAATAGCCCGAGATGTGTGTGTTTCTAATGCTTGCAGCATAAAAATGCACTCCCCCAAAGGAAGCTCCTTCCCAGGACTGATGGCTGAGAGCCAGGATAATTGCTGGAAGGGCCAGGCACATTGGGACTGCAGCCGAAATGGAAGTTTATTTGCAAGCCAGGGCTCACCAGCTCCCCACTGCCTTCACAGTCTGGTGGTTAAGAAATGTCTGACCCCAAGAAGCTCTGGCTTCTTGTGGTGAGATGTCTTCTCCTCTGAATCAAGCCATGACCATTTCCCCCTCATCTTACACGTAATGGAAGAGCTGAAATCCCACCGTACTCCACATCATGTAACTCAAGATCTCCTCAGCTAAGAGAGCTGGGGTCAGACACACAGTCTGTGAAGAGGCTTATTTCTGGACTCCATGGGGTATGTTACGTATGACCATCTGTGTTGCCACTTCTGATTCACTTTTAGCTAGATAGAGACAAAGATAATTTCATTCTTTGCCTACCAACTGATGGTGCTTCAAAGAATGACCTCTGCTATCACAGAAGCAAAGGGCTTTTCAGCCTTCACTCTGGCCTGTAAAATAAATTTGTAAAGGAACATCCTGGTCTCTTAGCCATTTCCCTACAAATATTTTCCTCAAGAAAGTCAAATGACTGGATCTGGAGCAAAACTGTTGCCTGATCTGGAGCAGAAGTGGTACAGCAGAAATTTAATGAAGTGCAAACTTGAAGCAAAGCATCCTGTCACCCCTTTGCCTTTTTTCCCCAAAGGCAAAACTGCTGGAGTCAATAATGTAACTCCTGCAAAAGATCATAAAGATGGTCAAGTTATTGCTCATGTTTTAACTCTTGCAAAATGAGTGACTAAGTATAATAGGACCAACCCCTTCATTTGTCTTCTACAATAAAAGCCCCGACAAGCTAGAGAGCGAGCTGTTCTTCCCTTGGCAGAGCATTTCAGTTCCTCGTCACAGCAGCTGGGACATGACAGATGTCATAGCCTCAATTGCCACCAGCTCCAAGTATTGTGAAAGATGTAAACCATCAGTGTTGGGCACAGCATCCACAGCCACTGCCTGGCTCAGCTTCTGCCCCACTGTGTGCTGACATCAGTGGGTCTAAGGTGGCTTATCTGAGCAGCCACCTCTTCCTCACTGTAGCCTGGGCTGCTTGATTGTGCCAGGCAGGATTGGAGGGACACCTGCAGACATGGAAAAACACAGTTGGTCTGTAAAGTGACCATGGAGCCTGGAGCTCTGGATGGGACAAAAAACCCCAAGGCAGAATCCATGTTCCCACGTGTGCTTTGCTCACACTGATGCCACAGCAGAGGTAAGTGCTGCAGGGAAGGACTGAAGCACGTTGGCAACGAGCTCGGGGAGGTTTTCACCACTGCTGCTGTGAGGTGTCTGATCCCTGGCTGGGTGAAGGGCTTTGTTTTCCTTTGCATGAAGCAATGACAGCCAGGTCTGGGCTCCACACAGAGTGTTGCTGGACTCTCCAGAGCATGGGATGAATCACAGCGTGGTGTTTCTGAGGCACTTCTGGCAGTGACTTTGTGGGACTTCAGGGGAACTGGCCATTAGATCATTTCCCTGGGCCACCAACCGGGGACTCGATCAGATGGTATCAACTTTCACTTGGATTTTTGGTCTAAATGGTCAATAAAAACCATTCCCCTGGTGGTGGTGAAACCATTTGTGCTTCTGTGCAAGAATTACTGTTCAGCTGCCTTTGGAATACAACAAGCTTGTTCCAGTCAAAGCTACAAAATTTAAAACTTCCCCCTGAAGTGGCCATTACTGAACAGCAGGACTGCACAGGAACGGGCAGCCAGACATTCCCCTGCCTGGCAAGTCATGTTCTACAACTGCCCTGGGTCTCAGCACTTCTCCAAAACTCTGCTGTTTTTATAGAACCCAGATCTCTTAATCCACTTGCTTTAGGTGTATTTTCTGTTTAGCCTCACAGTGAGCCAGGCCATGGCCAGTAAGGACAACTGGTGGCAGTGCATGACGAGCAGGGTGCTGAGGGAAACTGGGGGGGAGCTGGGACATGCATAACCCCATTTCCCTTTGCATGGGTGAGCAGAGCTGCCTGTCACTGCTGAGCAAACCCTTGTGTGCGAGTCCTGCAGCTCTGAGCATCCCCAGGCTCCCAGAATCACGGTGGCATTGCCACCCAGCCCAGCACCTTGTCCTGAGTCCTCAGAAGCCCAGGGCAGCACAGAGCTGCCTGCACCAAGCCCTTTGCACAGCACTGAGGTCCTGGACACAAATTTGGGATATTTTTGAGCGCCATCTACTGGAGTTTTATCTGTTTCCTAATTGTTTGCACATTTGGTGTGCTGCTTACACATTCATACGTCTATAATAGTCTGTGTTCAGAGGTATGAAGGATTTAAAATTCAAGAGAATGAGAAGGTAAGATTTCAGCACCACAGTGCTCCATGACTCAGGCATCACAACAAGCACTTTGTCACATTCCCGTGGTTCTGATGGTCTTTCATTTCCTAGGGTGACAGATTTCCCAATACAAGAGCTACAGCTGGTCAGAAGCTCCCAAGAGAATAGTCTTCCACTGGAAAATGATGATCTGATTAAGTCAAAACATTTCATAGAAATGTAACAATTTTATTGCTTATTCATTTTTACAGGAAATTGTAATTATTGGATTACCACATTTAATTTTCAGCCGCTTTTTTTTTTTTTTTTAATCAGAAGTCGAAAGATAGCACGAAATATTTTCATCTTGCTGAAATGAAATATGTACATGTGGGAAAGCTCTGTGTCTAAATCCATGCATAGATAAACTCCTGAGGCTGAGATTTTCCTCCTTATTTGGGAAGGCAACAAAATGAGAACAACCCTGGAGTTTTTCACGGAATGAAATTCCAGACTGAGAAGAGCTCTGATCCCTGAATTTTTATTTCTCCATTCTGTGTTGTTTTGAGAGAAAATAGCCTGACTTGGGACATTCTTTCCTCTGTGTCTGTCCCGCTGCTGATACCTTGCTGAACCCTAATTCTGCCGACGCACTCAGTTCAGCAAGACTGTTGGCAGTTCCAGTTTCCTGTAGCAGAGGCAAACCTTTTGTACTTTCTCCCTTTGGGCAATTTTCTTTTTTCCCAGTAATAGAAGTGTGCGAGGTCTTTCCAGCTGGGAAACGCACGTTGCAGGCGGCGGGGCCAAGTGCACAAAGAGAAAGGAGGCTCGGTGCGAGTTACGACACCGACATCTGGCAGATAGATTTGGTGTCTCTGTCACCTCCTCTGCTGGACAATGCTCTTGTCCCCAGAGTGAAGCCTTTGTTAAATGCTGGAACTCTGAAAATGTGACTGGCATCAGCTCTGCAGAGCACTTCTAGAGTTCTCATCTGCACAGATCTGGCTTTGAAAGAAGTAAAACCTCCCCTGGTCTCTCCCCAGCATCATACCCTGAATGGACATCAGGTTTTGGGAGTCTGTTGCAGAAAGCTGCAGTCTGGACACGGGGCAGCAGACAGAGGAGCAGTTTGGAGAGAAAGATGCAGAGAAATGTTTGGGACAGAAGCAGCAGTCACAGCTTGCTCTCCAAATGACTGTTGCCATAAATGGCAGGTTTTGACCTGGTGTTAAAGGGCTGCTGTTCAGACTCCAGCACTGTAAGCCCCTGATGGTAACACTCCATCTGTGGGGGACAACTGCTATTTCCATCTCATTCAGCCACTCTTTTTAGCTGCTTTGGGATGGGCAGTGCAGAGGGATCATTTAATCACCGGGACAAGTCTGAGCAGGAGCCATGTGAAGGACACTGAAAAGTCACTCTTCACTTTCTTCCCAGCTCCAAAGTGGTAGTTGGAGGGTTGTTCTATTGGTAGGACAGTGCTTGGGGATTTGTACTTAGTTTCTAGACCTTCCAGTCTTTGTGGGGTGTGTGGAACATACCCCAGATGGTGCTTTTTGATCTGCCTTGCTGGTGAGACTGCAAGTTCCCCAGAGCAGGGCTGTCATCCCAGGTTGGTGTGTAGGGCACAGCAGAGCAGTGGGCAGCTCTCTCCCATGGTCCAACCCCTGGGCAGCTCCAGCAGACCAGCAAGGTTTTGAGGGGGCCTAAAAGCCCCTGGATACAGGAAGGAGAGAAGCAAGCCTCGTTTCCAGCAGAGAGATGCTGTGAGCTGCTGCTTGGTAGGAGTGAGGTGGGCAGAGCTGTTCTGCATCCCCTGCACGTCACACAGCGTAAATTATATTAAACAGTCGAATCAGATATTTTTTTTCCAGCAAAGTTAAAATCCACGTTGAAACAAAGTTTTCCCTTTGGGGTTAGTGCAGCAGTTCAGCTGAACATAGAAGATGCTATTGGAGCAATTTTTGGCATGGAAGAGATTAAGCACCGTGAAGTCACAACTAAAAGCTTGCGGTTCAGCATGAAATTACATTCCTGGACATGTGAGTTAAATCATGGTCAGAACTCAGGGCCATCTGACAACTGCCTTGGGAAGTTTTGTATTAAAGTCCCGTCAAGCATTACAAGTGTCCTAAAGTGATGATGGAATGACTGATTAGAGAGGGGCAGCTGCTAATGAATGGCCTTGAGCTGCAGAGAGACGCTCCAGGCTCCCGACGGAGGAGGGACATGCGCTAAAACATCAGCTCAGTTTAGAGGATTTTGAAGCCTATTTGTAGATGAACATGGACATCCACAAAGAGGCCTCCTCCCCCATGAGCAGAGAGCAAACCTAGATGCCAGAAAGAAGGAAAAAGCGAAAAAGCCAGTGTTGTTTTTTGAATGGAGACCTTGGTAGTAGGCCTGAGAAAAGAACTCGGCTCCCATCTTTAAGTTTGTGGAGAATGGAAAGAGAAGTCTTTCTATTTTAATAGCACCTCTTGAATACTGGCACATTTCCATCATCTTATTCGATCTATGAAGCATAAATAGGCAACTTTCTCATGCATGGGCTGTGTTTATATAACACAGTCTCATCATATGATGTTGGAACATTTTGACAGTGTTTGCCAAACACAAGCTTGTATCTCAAATTTCTGGATATATTTAAAAATTTCCAAGATGGGCCCACTAGTTACGCTTTCCATTAGACACTTGTTCCTAACTGATGAAAATAATCGCAATCTGGTTTTCCCAAAGTTATTTTTTTTCAGACATTATTTGGGTTTGTTTGTTTGTTTGCTTTTAACATCTGCTTAATTAAGCAACGTATTATCCTTGTGCATAAAAGCAGTCATCCTGTTATGCCTTACTCTTTTCACTAAAGTAGATGATCTGTAAATAGTAATTCTGCAAATTTAGAAATGTGCCCTGAGGAATACACCTACAAAAGTTATGCAATAGAGCACTTTCTTTATTCTGAATCCCCAAAATGTGATAATAACCCAACTTTCAAATTTCTATAAACTTGCAGTTGTCTATCTGTTGGCAGCAACTTTTTCATTCTACAAGGAGTTTCATTTTCATGCCAATTTTATGGAACTGAAGAAAGAAATTTAAAATATCTCTAAATGAAAACAGAAAACCAAATCTGAGGAACTTTTTAGTTACAGATGTCACCTGGACCAAGGTCCAGAATCGGTGACTGGATCTTTCCATGCTTTCTCTGGGTTTTATCCAAAGTACACAAGGAAAGAAGGTTCACTTGCCATAAGCACGAAACGGCACTAGAATAATTTAAACCCATTCAACGTCAGGGAATTCAAATTTCAGGGGTTTTTCTCATAGCGAAAGTCATTTGGTTTGGGGCCATCACTTAAGCAATCCAAAACTGCAGCAGAGCCACAGTCTGATTACAATCTAATCGCATTGCAGTGAAACTGCACAGTGATCACAGTTGTCATTGCCACACAAAAGGTTGCTCTTAGCTGTCAATCTTCCTATCACCAACAGGAAAATCAACTTCCACGCTGTTTACAAGCCTCGCTTGGGGACCCTTGGGCCTAAATCCTAAACAAACTTCCTCTGCAGTAATTGCTAACAGAGTAGCACAGCATGGAGACTTTGCCACTGGAGGTCCATTATTCTTTAAATTGCCGTATCACAGAGCCAGTTCCCTTCTCTTCAACACTCCTTTTGTTTGTTCACACGCCAGAGGTTCTTGGTAGTATCACAATGAGCTGCGAAAGCAGCCTTTCCAAAAACTGGTGCTCGAATGCATCCAAAGAACAGCAGTTAAGCTCAGCATCAAATCCCCTTATTCCCTGGCCTACGTATTTTATTTGGAAACCACTGGCTACGTTTGTTCAGATGAAAGTCACAGCGAGGGCTGCACTTCGGGACAACTTTGTGCTGTTGTTGTGAACTAAGCAACGAATACAGAGACACTTAATGTTAAACTGGGGTTCTAATGCTCTGCTGAGCTAATGCCTGTGACTCCTGAGCCAAACCCTGGGTGACTTCTTGCACTTCTGCCCTTCAGTGACAGCTGAAAGGGGTCCAGCAGAAAGGTGCAGTGAGGTGTCTGTCAAATCACACATCATGGTTGGTACACTGAAGGTTTCACACTGGCGTATTTTTGCCGCAGGCCAGGGAAGGAATTTGCATACAATGAAAATATTTTTTCTAAGTTAAACCGAAACACAGCCTTGTTTCAAGGAAAGTTTGGAGGGGAGCCATGTACATTTTGAAATCCCTGGACCAGGATTAAGCCATTAAAACAGATTTTGCAAGATGTGGGGCTTTTTTACAATAAAGGCACGGAGTGGATCTCTTGTTGGTTTTGGATCCTAAGAGTAATATTTCGTTATTCTCTTTCCGAAACAAAAGTAGAACAAATTGATTGCTTTGAGTTCCTTATTCAGGAACATTCTAATAACATCACACCTTATGCTTTGGCTTCTGTAATAGCTTTTCCCTGAGCTCTTGACAGCAGGGTTCTGACTTTCTCTGAGTTAACAGCGTGTTCTCCAGAGTATTGATCCTGGAGGCAATAAGGAAACTGTAAAACAGAACCTGGATACAAAGCACGACATATTTGAGGCCTCAGCCAGACTGCTGGGTATTCTGCAAGGTCAGTCTTGGATTTCATGTTTAAGACCACAGAAGCAGGACTCAGAACGTGCATTGTGCCCATTGTAAAGGTCCTTCTACAATTCTCCATGAAACAAATTCTCTTGGGCTTTTATACACACGTCTGTCTGTGAATACACATATAAACCCCCCAACCTCTAATATTCTTCCTTTAAGAAATTGTATCATCTTTAGAAGTAGTTTCTAATAAGAAGCATTGCACTTTAGAGCTAGCCATTGATTAACTGAATTACCTACAGCTGCCACTGCTCTTAATTGGCTTCTAATGAACCGCAATGCATTATAAATGTAATTGCAAGCCAGCCTGAGCTCCCAGCAAGCTGAGAGCTCTTACTGATCCCGGTGGGATGTGCAGGTTGGTAAGATCGTGGTATCTTTTTTTTTTTCTTGTTGTCTGAAAGAGCCACTTCTATAATTGTTTTGTATCCTTAAAAAAATATAGAAAGTCAAATTAAGAAGGAAAGTCACTAAAATGAAGGTGGGTTCTGTGGGTGGCCTGGTGTCTGTATCAAGTTTGCATGTTAACAGAGCTGGAACAGAGCTGCTGAATATCTTGTTGCCTGGCCTAAGCAATTATCAGTTTTGGTGGTATTTATTGAGCCTCTTGCTGTACTTGGAGCTTGATTTCTAGTTCAATTCTCTGCTGAAGCAGAGAAAAGCTGATTAGAAAATGTGCTTTTCCTGCAATGTGGTGTTTTCTTGTGTAAAGACAAGCATACAGGGTAGTTAGCTTTGATGCTAAGGAACTTTTCCCATGTGATCCCTTATTTGCATAACGGGATCTAGTTTTGCTGTTTGAGCACCAGAAAGCCCAAATTCTTCTGGTTTTCCCAGGGAACTGGTACCTGTGATGCTCTGTGCTCCGGGCTGATGAAGCCAACGTGATCCTTCTAAAATCTCCAAATTATTCTGTATCTTTAAAGTGTTGTGGCAGGATTACATCCTCCAGAGCAATACCTATACGTGGGAAAGAGAAATGTAACCAATTCCCCTGCTGACCTTTATCTTATTGTGTCTATTTAAAACAGGAAAAGCATGCCCATTGGCTCAGCTAATACCTTAAATAACTAAAAGACACCCTGCTATTCCAAATTCCTGACTACTTCCTTGTTTGCTTCCCTCCTGGCTAGCAGCAGCTCGCATATATATTTATATATGTATGCAAATTGTCGACTCCAGACAGGTCTTACACAGGAAAATTAATCATTTCGTGTAGGTCTTGCCAATCACTGGTTGAGACTCATTACCTGGCCTCTGTTAGATATTTTTATGTACCTTGTTGAGTTATTATCTTTTAATAAGACACTTACTGCCTCGCTGCCTTTAATTTTAGGCTGAAGAGAAAAAGTGGTTTGGGTGTGATTTTTTTTTTTTTTAAATGTACGTAGATATAATCACATTTGGATCTTTCCACCATTATATACAGAACTTCAGAACTTGGTTAATAAATCTGAGTTTACAAACTTTACAGAGTCACTGTAGAGTTTACGTTGATCTCAGTGTAAGGAAACTGGAAAGCAAATGCAGCTAATGGAGCTCTTGAGGGAGAATGTTGATGGTTTAGGTCTGTCCACTCGAAGCTGAGGCCTTAATTGCTTACATCAACATACCTCCCACTTTCAAAGGTCCCTGAAAATAAAAGGCCTTTAAGGATTTAAAAATGGAAAGAAAGATTTTTTTTTTAATTTTTTTTTTAAGCCACTTAGGAACCTGGTGCTGTTCTGAGTGTCTGGATCCTCAAGCACTTTTGTGAAATCTGCAATCTGCAGATTGCCTGAGGGATCTGGGCGAGGTGGAAAATCAGCTGAGCCTGGAACAGCTGAACACCCTGGTGTGCGTCTGGAGTTTACTCCAAAATGCTGAAATCAACTGTTCTTTTATTAATTCCTGGCACTCCAGGGAGTAAATATGGTCACCTGAACTGATAAGAGTCAATGGATATGGGAGTCACTGTCATGACTTGCCAAATCAAAACATCTGGGGCAGATCCTGAGGGCAGGGTCAGGGAGCAGCATTCCCTGGGCTTCTTTAGCCGTGTTTGGTGCTCGTCCATTTGGCTCCTGTGGAGATCCAGCTGCTTTTCAGGGGTGAGCAGCTGACTGGTGAGACAGAATGGCAGCTACACCACAGCAGCCTGTGCAGATGGTTGTTCTTGCAAATGGAAATGTTTGGTTTTTATTTGTCAAGTATGTTCCCAAGCAGGCTAAAGGACAGCTCTCCATGGCTGTTTGCAGTGAGGCTTGAGCGCTGTTTACTGAAGGGAAGGCTGAGAAGGGAATTGGTGATCACGTAGAGCAGGGCAGGAGGAGTGACTGGAGTGTTAGCTTTTGCCTTGACTGGTATTTCTGGACCTGTGCTGTGACTCCACAGGCTGCTGTCCTACCTATGCTCATCTGTCTCAATGTGTGGGGAGCAGTGTTGCCTCCTCTGCGGGGAGTGGCCGGGGAAGGTGAGGTGCTGGTCAAAAGCAAAGTTCTCTCCAGCTTTTCCCCATGAACAAGGTGAACCCCAGCCCTTTGTCTCACCATGTCACTGCAGCCTGACATGTCCTCTCTCATTACCCTCTTACAAGACTTGTCAACATCCCTTTAACAACAGAGGCTGTGGAGGTTGTTGGTCCCTGCCAACCCCTGAGCCTTCTGAGCTGCTGGTTCATGCAGCCCAGCAGAAGGGTCCAGGGGTGTGTTCTGGAGCCTCCCACACAGTTTGGACCTCTCCTGGAGATGGTAGCCAACAACTTTTATGGCTTGCCACACATACATGTGGTAGAAATGTCATTATGAAACATGTAATTTTGGGAGAGGAACTCACTTGCATGAGTGATTATTTGGGAGTGAGTCAGTATATCCAAGTCAGCCCAGATGTGAGACAAAAGGGAAGAAGGATCCTTCCAGTCTTGTATAAAATCTCGGCACAACTTACATTAGAAATATGATAAACTTGTGAAGATATTTAGAGACAGTCCCTGTGTTTTAAGGAACGGTGGCTGTCACTGTAGAGTTAAAAATCATTTACCACCTTTATTACATGGAGGAAACATGGCACAGGATGAAAGGAAGAGCTTTATTTGCTGTTGAAGATGTTAGATTCCATGCGATAGACAACATCCAAAAATATGAAGTCACTTCCAAAAAACACAGCTGCTCTGTGAGAGCTATGATTTCCATATGACTGGGCTGTATGAGAACATCTTGGTGGCAGTCTCAGGACAGGAATGTCGTCATGAACACTGCTGAACTTTAGAGACGACTGGATTGTTTTCCTGGTAGTGCTTAGTGACACTATTTTGTAATGCTAGCCTTTAGGAAAAAAGATATTCCCCAGAATTAGCACATTACAAGCTCGTTTAACGAATGCTCTGCCTCTCATGCGTGAGATTAAGCAACTGGCCTATCGCTCCGAACTGCTAAGAGAAATCACGTCTAGAAAAGTTTATATTCTAGCTTAAGCAAATTAAAGAAATTACTGAAGGAAACCCTGGGAATGGTGTTTTGCTCAGGCTTGGCTTGGAGGGGTGTGATGCCCTCCCAAGAGAGCACTGCTGTATCTGTGTGTACTTCAGCACTGACTGAAAGTCATTAGGGCTTGGCATTGACTTTACCTTCCCCAGCGTGTTTTTGTAGCTGCACGGTGGAATCTCACTCCGAGGTAGAAGGCAGAGTCCTTTTCCACGCTAAATTCTCTAATCATAACATTTCTGTTTTCTACCGTTTGAAACAGGCCTGCTAGTCCGGTTTCACTGCAGGAAAAAAGTTTTTCTTTTCCCATTTAACTCTTGCAGTAAAAGAGCACTAGGATTTTTTTGTTTGGAAACTCGGGTTAAAACAAATTTGTCAGCTGCTGCTCCCGAAGATTGATCGGTGGCTGAGAGAAGCGAGCCCAGCTGCCTGTGAGGTCTGAGCAAACCCCCAAAGAGCCTAAACACACTCTGCATGTGGGAGAGGAGCCCTGGCTGCCGTGCAGTCCCTGGTGTCAGCAGACATGGGATATTCCAGCACTGGGCAAATAAATACACCAAAAATGAGTAACCCAGTGAGAGAAGGTGAGGGTGGCGAACCTGTTTGAATGTAATGTACACTGCAGTGGCTGGGGAAGGAGGACTGGTGTGGGCTCTCTGGTTTCAGTAACGTGTCGGGTTGGGAAGTGTTTGAAGAGAAAAGAATGACCACAGTGTTCTCGTAAGGATGGAGTCAGCCCAATAAAGTATGGTTTCTTAAACTGCTGACAGGTCTGGATAAACAAAGCTGGCATGGACAGGTCTGAAGCTCACAGGAGGTGGTTGACTTTAAATCGTGGTTCAGCAGAAGTAAAACCCGAGCTAAATGTATTTGAAAGGTGGAAAGCTGGATGCTCCCAGCCTGGGTGGATATTTGTATTCTGCAGCTTTCCCTGCGTGCAGTGTCCATCAGAACACAGCACACACTGGTGAGTTTGGTCTCTGTCTACCAGGATAACACCTTCTCCTGGAGCTATATAGGTAGGCAGGTAACACAGAAAATAACACTGTCCAGCAAATTTACAGCCACTGCTTGAGTGACTTTGGTTATGTCAGTTCTGAGGACGGTGCCTCAGAAGGCATTTCGGAGACAATGTGGGATGCTCTTTGATTTACAATTTACATACCAAGAGCCATAGATAGGAGTTGTAAACACTCTTTCAGTGGACCATGCCAGTTTTCTGGTCATATTTTATTTCTCTCTGTCCTCCCTTGTCCAGATTCAGTGTTTCTTAGCAAGACCTCCAAATTGCAGGGCTTGTATCAATGTTCAGATTTTGCCCTTCGTGCAAGGGCAATAGAGAACTTGAGCAAAAGCCCGTCCAGGATCCTGGGAATTTCCTACAGAGCTCAAAGGACTTTGGAGCTAGCTCATAAGTGATCAAACTGTTTCAATTAGAGAGGTTATGTTATGAATGTAAACTGTGCAGGGCAGGGAACAGCCTGCTGCACACAAATCCCTGAGCTGCTTACTTCTGTCTTCTTGCCTCTTCTTCGAGCTGCTAGAGAACTTTCCAGAATGGGATTAGTTTGTCAGAGAACAGCTTGTATCTTAATATTTTTTTATTTTTTTTAATTGTGGACCAACACCCTCTGATTTGCCTCATCAGCTCTAGGACTTGCTGTGATTCAGGAAGGTGTGGACACGGGCTCCCTGGGCACTGGTGTTCAGTGGCCCCGAGTGCTGCGTGTTCAGTAGCAGGGCTTGGCTCACAAACCTTCCCAGCAGGAAGCTTATAATGAAAGGGTTATTGAGCAAGAAACAGAAAGATTTAAACTAAAGTCACTCCCGACTGAACAGCTGCCTTTGTTTTTAATCTCTGCTATCAAGAAGGGATGGGGGTAGCGGGGAGGAAGTTTTCCCTCCTTCATGTAGAGGCCATCCATGACCTTCAGGTGCTTAATCACAGCATTTTACTGCTCTCACTTCTAACACTTCCTCATCTGTAACATCTCTGTTCTGAAAAGCAGTGAAGTGCTTTAAAATTGTGATTGATTGTGAGTTTAATTGCCACCCCCTCCCCAAAGGAAGCTACCACAGCCAAAGCAGAGAGAATAAATGGCTGGCCCTGGGAATGCTGAATATTGGAGCTCAGTGTTGGAGGCAGAGCCGGAGCCCAGAATACAGCACTCCTCCTCACTTTCTTTCCTGATGAGAATATATTTTTTGGAGGCCAAATGTATGTGTGTCAGGATGGAGGGGAAGGGTGGAAATCTGGTCCTGGAGTTGTACTTGCCAGCTTTTACCATGAATTAATTGCGCTTGGCTTGGCCAGCAAGTATTCATTGCCTTGAGAAAATACAAACAGAATTTTGCAAGACTGAGCTATCCCAGCTCCAGCTGTGATGCTTCCTACCCCAGCACTGCAGCAAAAATCTGTGCTCTATGGTCTTGTTTTTTGGTGGGGTTTTTTTTTTTTGGAAAACACATTATGAAAGCACTAATGATTTTGCATCTGATAGATGCCTGGTGCCACTGTATCCATCCCTGGCTTCTCTCCTCTGTCTGCAGCCTGTCTGGTGCAGGCTGGTTAACTCCTTCCCCTCCAGGTGGGGCTGCATTTCAGGCCAGGCCTGCAAGTGGTGTGAATTTCCTTTAAAAAGCATGGAGCTCTTTAACAGGAAAGTCTCTCTGTGGTGTCAGGTGTATCATTAATGTGGCATCTCCCACCAAGTGCTGCTGCACTTCTCATATTCAAAGCATTGCCATGAATTCCTGCCCTGCAGAAAGGTCAGCACTTCCCCAGCAAATGTATCCCCACTGCTCCGGTGGGCAAAGGGTCAAGATCTCCAGGCAGAGTGGGAGCTCTCCTGCCTCCCTGCCCTCCCCAGGGTGGGAAGGGGATTCTGGCTCTTCTGCCCCTCAGCAGATGATGACAGTTCAAAGAGAAAAACAAAGTACATTATTGCTATCAGTAAAGCTACTGCTCCCGGGTGCTAACTGCCTTCTTCCCTCTGTGCCCTGTAATACAAGCAGCTTCAGAACCAAGAAATTAAAAATCCCACCAAAAAACCAGCAGAGAGTTCTCGGAGGGCTTTTCGTGTTAAAAAAGGGGAAGGAGGAAATCCTTTGTTTATCAAAAGAATAAAAGGAGCTGTTGCTCCCCTTTGGGAGTGCTGTGTACCTGGGAACTGCTGTAAGCTCAAAGCTTCCCCTGCTACTGCACTTGCCTCACTGCCCATAACAGCTCACCTGGGCAGGGATTTGGTTTTGGCAGCTCTCAGCTGGAAGTAGAATTCCTCAGTCCTCCTTGCAGCCATGTGGCTTTTGGAAAATTTTGTTTGAATGAGCATCTTCTCTCAAGGAGCAAGTACTACCTTGCTTCTCTTATCCCCCTCTTTTTGTAGGAATGGTATTAAGAATGTGCCTGCTCTGTTCAGAAAGGTTTTTCTGCTTCCTTCCTCTCTCAGCCCCTGATGTGGTGCCCTGAACACAGAACTGCATGCTTGGCTTGTACCACCTGGTCTGCAATTCCTTAATGCACTGGGCAGCCCAATTCCTATGGGATGCAGCATTCACACAGAGTTTTACACCTGGAAAATGTGCAATATAATTGCAAGTCAGACCCGACAAGAGGAAAGTGTCTGTGTTCCCTGTTGTGCCACCCATATCTGGTACAGAACTGTGTGTTGGGCAGCTCCTGTGTCCCTGAGGATGTCTTCCACAGAGGGCAGAGCTGTTTCTGGCTACTGCAAACCTGAGCCCAGGGATTTCCAGGAGCTCAGAGACTCTACTGCTGGGCAGGCAGTGCTGTACAAGGGGAACAGCCAAGGCCATGCTGTGTGTGAATCCTTACCCTGGTACCTGCAGGAAACCTGTGCTGCTCCCGTGATCTGGATAACTTTTGGTGTCTAGATTGGAGGGTAGGTGCTATACCTTTGTCTCTTCAGGTCTGACAGCCTCCTCAGGCAGGGATGTCCCCTCTTGGTGTCGGTGCTCACAACCAGAGCCTCAAACCCTCTCGCTTGCCTCCCCTGGCCCCTCCGGAGCCCAGCCTGCTTCTATATAATGAATAAATCTGTTTTCTTTTGCCTTGAAAGGAAAAGGGCTGAGGGCTTCCTAAAACCAATTGGGTAAATTGTTTATTGTGCAAATTTCAATAAGGGTTTTAGAAAGGAAGTGGTCTGTAAGCCCTGATAAACACTGCGCAGTAGATAGCAGCAGGGAAGGGTTGCGGTTCCATCTGGATGTATACACAGCCCAGGCTCTCTCATGGGTCCCTGAGAACAATGAATTATATATCATGTGCTGCAGGGCTGGCTCCTGGGCTGCTGGTGTCCTCTCCCAAAGCCACTGGTACCAGTGGCTGTTGGGGGCACGTACTGGGCTGGCAGGACGCGCGTCTGCCCTGGGACAGCGAGGACGCGAGTTCCTGCTCACTGGGTGACACAGTGACATTAATTGCTGTGGCCACTTGTCCACCAGAGACTCCTTGACTGTGTGAAAAACGACTGAGCATTGAATGAGGAATAGATACAGGCAAACACATCCCCAGTCTGAGCTGGGTCTTGAGTGTGTGTTTCTTGCCTTGTTGCCTGTGCGGGCTCACAGAGCCCTGACGGATTGGGAGTCTTGGCTTGCAGCTTCCAAATCCTGAAGACAATTTCTCCAGCCTGGCCAAGAACTACTTACATAATCATGTGCTTGAAGAGTTGGGTTCTAAATAAAGACATGATTTCAGCTATAAACACACATTTTCTTCAAAGCGTTAAAAATTTCCACAAAGTAAACTTCTAATAGCTTCGCTTACTGTGTATTTAGAGAACTAAAAATCAGTGGAGGAAAGGTGGCTAAAGTGAAATTACAGCAGGAAAAGTTCAATATTAAATATGAAATGGATGTTATTCATGAAAGATTATCTTTTTTTGCCTTCTTAAGAAGGATCCTAGTACTTACACTGGTAATTATATTCTAGGACTTGCAGATGTTTATTTCAGCAATTGGCTTTCTACCACAACTATTTGTTTCTCATTAAAATGTAGGTAATCCCTTGCTGAAACTATTACCTTAAAAGGAACGAAATCCAAAACTGGAACTGGCGTGGCCGGAGCAGAATCTCATTTGGAAGATATATGAGAACCTCATAGCATGTTGATTTGTATTGGCTCTGAAACCCTTTATGTAATAGTTTCACTCTCTTATTGAAAATTACACATCATCTGTAGCTCAGGGTTTGTTTTTTTTACCAGTGTTGCTGAGAAATCTCCGGATATTGGTCAAGTTCTCTTGACAGATGTAGAGAAAATATTTCATGTGCTGAGATCTTACTGGGGTGGCTCAAACCATGAAGTGCCTGCTGCTGTGAACCCATATTAAAGCACTGCCCTTCACCATGTGCAGCTCCACTAATCCTGGTGAAACGGTGGGAACTTACACTGTGAGATCACTCCTGTGAGTAAAGCTGTGCAGAGCTGGGCACAAGTGTTGCTTTTGGAGAAGGATGAAGGTGTGTCTGATGCAGCTGCAGAGGGCCAGTGTGGATCACAATGAGCTAATAGGAAGCTCTGTGGTTTCTCTTGGTCCGCATGAGAAGTTTGTTTAGGAGTGTCCTCCCCAGAGCTGGGGAGCAGCGGAGTTGTAAGGCTTAACTTGCATTTTGGAGGTAGAGCTACAGCTCTCGTGGGGTAAGGGTGGGAGCATTGCAATCAAGGCTCCTGCCCTCAGCGTGATAGGAGAGGTGGAGGGGAAATGCCTTTCCAAATCACTCCTAGGAGCTCTGTATTCCCATTTTGAATAGGCAGGCTTGGCAGGTCACGCTGCCAGAGCGTGGGCTGGGATAGAAACCCCTCCTTAGCCTGTTTGGCAGACAGGAGGTACCGGGTGGCTGCAGTGGCTGCTTTGGGGTATGACTTCTTCTGCTTTACACATCCAGTGTTCTCAGGAGGCCTTTGTGCACCAGTGGAGCCCCACAGAAACAGTGACAATCCAGAGACAGGGCAGCACAATGGCCCAGACACCACAATGAGCAACAACCCCGCTAAATGTGACTGTGAACACCCTCTTGTTCGAGGAGTTTGGAGGTCAACTAAAAAGGCTGGGGAGAAGGTTTTCCTGTCACAAGTGGAAAAACCAGGACCAACAGACTGAACGACCTATTAGGTGCAAAGGTTATTATGGCCAAGTGGGTGTTTCCACATCATCTGCACCCCAGTGCAGCAATGTGGCCATGAGGCAGCAGGGAGAGGGAGCAGCGGTGCCATCTCCCTTCCACTCCCTGAGTGCTGGCAGGATTACATCCTAAACCCCAGAGGATGACTGCAAGCCCTGGACAGTGTTTGTTGTGGGGTTGCTACTGGAGTCTGTGGTGTAAGGGAGTTTCTCAGGCATGTTGGTGAGTCATCTGATACAGGAGGAGTCTGAGACAGGAGCTCCACGTTGCCCCCTCGCCCAGCAGCCGATCCTGGCCGGTGGCTGCTATTTAAATCGACAGCAGAAGTGTCAATGTATCTGTGACATTTTTTTCAAGATGGCTGAGGTGACCAGGAGCTGACAAATGATTCTTCCACTTCTCCTGGCTAATTTTGGATTAGCTGCGTTTACAAACAGGTGTTGACACGGCCACAGGTCCCAGAATTCCTCGGCGTGTCTCTTTGGAGTTTCCAACGCTCAAACCTGTGGAGAGCAGTGAGCTCAGGTCTGTTGGTGTTCCACCCTTTGCCGTGTGTGCAGGTGTGTCACACGACATCAGGCTTGGTTTTAAGTGCCACCTTGGCTGGCCTTTTAGAAGGGAGCAAAGCCCAGCTCACAGCAGAGCCTGGGGGACAGAGAAAGGACACTGAAATGGCTTTTACCATGAAGAGGCAGGCCCAAGAGCAGGGAATCTGTTAGTCCAGAGTCACAGGAGTCCATTGGTCCCCACTGAGGTCTTTGTGCCAGGAGTGAGGGAGTCAGCACCCACGGAGGGTTGGGATGCCCTCTCGGACAAAGGCTGTTTCAGCTGTGCTCAGGGTGCTGAGGCTTTGCCCCAGGATGGAGCAGGAGCAGGGTGGTGCTTGGGGACATTCAGCTCGCTCAGACCTCCCCTGCTGCTGAGGTGTGTGTGGATGGTGCCGTATCTGCAGACCTTTCTGAGAGTGTGTTTATCTCTGAGGCATTTCCAAAGCAAATACTCAGTTTCCCCAGCTTTGTGCTGGCACAACTTCTGTGGAAAGGGAAAATGAAAAACAAACACAACTCCTTTTCAGAGAGCTTGGTGCAAACCACAGCACTCTCCCATGCTGCTGAGGGCTCAGGGCTCACAGGGGCTGTCACTGCTGGTGGGAATCAGGCAGATTTTACTGAATGGTTGCAATTAAACTTGGTTTCCTTTTTCCCCACTAACTCTGTGCCAGTGCTTTCAGTCCCTACCTGCTTGAAGGAAGAGGAAATCGGGGCTATCAGATATCCCTGAACCTCGCCCTTAATCACGGAGTGAGAAGCAGCATCATTGCCTCAGGGGCAAGCAGTCTGATAATCTTTTGGCCTTTACCATGATTCTCATGGACTTTTTTTTTTGTTTTGTTATTTTTTCTTTAGGGACTTAAATCAAAAAAGATATAGATCCACAGCACCTGGAGGTTTGTCAGCCCTTTCTCTTTGGGATAAGAGCCCTGAATGCCATCTCTCCCACAGCATCCTCTCCAGGCTCCTGATGCTCCTCTTTCTCTCAGCATGGATTCAGTCTGACCTCAGCACAGTGATGTAACCACAGTAAATGGAAGGAAAAAAACAAATTCCTCACTGGCTTTTCTAAAGAAATGTAATCTGCAAAATCAGACACTGTGAGGACACCATTAGAGGGTTTATACTGGACAGCATGTGGTATTGAAGAGTGGCTATTTGTCAGCCTGACTTCCTGCAGCGTTCACCTCAGCTGCACAGGAGTCTTGGTGCAAGGCCAAAAGTACAAACTACTTTTTAATCAGCTCTAGCTTCAAGTGGCAGATCTAATGTTAAAGGTGAGGATGTCAATAAGAATTCAGAATCTGGGGAGAATACAATGTCTTTGACTAGCCTGTTTTCCATTCTCATTTACTGAATATTGACTGAAGGACTCTGAAGAAAAACAGTGCCTTGAATCAACATGTTGTCAAGTAACAACACCAGAGAGAACAGAGCTCCTCAGAACTGCTGCAGGCCTGAGCTGCCCTGGGAACTGTACAAGCCTAAGAAGTCAAAACTACTGACCTGAATAAGAATGAGACCATTTTGGGCAGCTGAAATTTAACGTAGACCCTGAATAAAAGACCTTCCAGTTCACTGGGAGTAAATGCGAATAACTTAGTGTTTCTTGGCTGAAATCATGGTGTTAAGAGCAGGCAGCAGCATTACACAGCACGCTTTTCATTGCTGATTTCAATTTTGATACAGTCCCAGTGGGACTATAGAAAACTCTGCCCCATTATGTTTCAGAACAATGGGATCACTGCGAAAGAAAGACACCAAGTGTGAACGTGCCAAGCTAATTCCTTTCCAACCTCAGCTTGAGCAAAAACAGTCAGGAGTGAACATCCTCAGATCCTGAGGTGCACAGGACCAATATTCAGACCTATGTGGTGCCACTTTTTATGGCCTTTCTCTACATTTGTATCCTAATTTTTGCAAGGATGGCCCATCACTTCCTGCTCTTCTGCAGTGCCATCACATGTGTGTGTCTGAGCTGAGTACCTGCAGCACCTCAGGAAGGGTGTTGTGGGCTATGATGCTGATCCATCAGGTCCTGTCTCTGGTTGTGGTCACTGACATGAAGGTATCAGATTGATTTTTAAGGATGTTTGGACGAAGCTCTGCATTTATACACACATCTCCAGGGACTGTGTCTAGGATGACACAGTTAAGGTGTTTGCAGTAGCTTCTCTCAGCATCACCCAGGATCTCCTTTTCTCCCAGGAACAGGACCAAGCTCAGAAGCTCTTGTCTGGGTGTCTCTGGTTCATCTTGAATGTGGCATCCTCCTGTTCAGGCCTGGGGATGGGTCCACACCTCCCTGTGAACCAGCCACCTTCTTTCCTGGTCCTTTGCACCCCCCAGTTTGCTTCCAGGATTTTGGCAGACATGTTGCTGAAGGGGCTCCCCAATGTTCCCTCTGTGCCTTGCCCTGTCAAGCCAGGTAACAGTCCCAACATGTTGTGCACCTGACTTTTCTCCTAAAGATGCCTTTGGACTAAACTTAGTCTAGAATAGACCAGGAATTTGACAAAACTGGCCTTTCATGGGGAGGGCAAAAGTTTTCCACTCGCTGAAGCTGAACTTCTGTGCAGGAAAACGCTGTTTCCAACTAAACTTTCACTGTAGCTCTTTGATCCAGAGTGGAATTTCTGGACAAAATTAAAGTTTGCATGAGGCCAATCTTTTTTTTGCTTTCCTCAAGATGTTTGGCTCCTTTGAATCCTTCGTTCCATCCTAAAGGCACAACTGTGTGCCTGTGGATCACCCCTTCAACCTGCTCACAGCTGCTTTCTCCCTTTCTCTGGATGGCATTTCTCATTCTTACAATTGGAAGGAGCTTCCCTTAGTCTTAAATTATCACTTCTTCTAATCCCAGTTTTAGGAGGTATCTGCTTTAAGAGAGGATGGATAAATGGTGTGGAACAGAGGATGTTGAAACTAGAAGGTCTGCCTCTTAAGGTAAAACCACTGAATTCCACCCCAAAAACCTCTCTGCTCCATCCTAAACAACTGAGGTTTTCTTCTTCCTTCTTTTCCTAACAACATGTTTGAAATTTCTATTGAAATTCATAGTTTTCCTGAATGTGCTGCAACAGCAGAACTATAATAAGGTTATCCAAATATCTATACTAACAGTATCAGAAGTAAACAAGCAATTATAAACAGGCAGGTCTAAATCAATTTGAGCAGGACTGGATGTACGAGCCATTGCAAGCTATTAGGAGAGCTGATAGATTAGAAGATATTTCAGTGTACCTTTACAATCAGATTTCTTCCCACGATATAACCTGATTTTACTTCAACTCCTGCCTCTTTGTATAATTTCTTGTAATGATAAATTACCCAGCCTCGGAGATGTTTACAGTTCTCAGTTCACCGAGGGTGGGACAGATGGCAGCACTCACATCTTCCATTTGTGCTCTGAAAATGCTGTTACTGGCCATTGTCAGGAGGTGATCTGTGCTTATAAATATTTGTAGGAGCCCCTGAGATAGATTTTAATGAATTTTTGAAGCCAGGTTTCCCCTCCCTCTCTCCTCTTCCCTTTTTTTTTCTTGTTTCTTTCTTCCCCCGAAATGTGCTGAAAGAATAAACCAAAAAGCACTGTATAAGCTATAAACCCACAAGGGAATGAGCCAGAAAGTGATAGGGTAAGGCTGAGTTATTAAAATCAGGTCATACCCTGAAGGAGATTACAGCAAGACAAGCCAACATAAATATACACTGTATTTCTGTCATATGTCTTTGTTACCCTGGGTGGCCTGCAGTCAACTAACAGGGCAAGGGGAGAGAAGTAGAACACATGAGTGTTACAGGATCCTAATCCAGCTGGTTGGAATCCAGTTCTCATTAACCAACTAATTTATACTTCTTCTCTGAACCAGAATTTGATGTTAGTCTGGTGTAAATCTGGCAAAACAACTATAATTCTGTGTTTTACTGAATTGAAGTCCCACAGCCCCTTCTCCTCTTCTGTTGTTGAATGTTCCTAATCCCCTGAATAACAAATGGAGGTTTGCAGTGAAACGAGACTGCCTAGTGATAAGAAAAGCCACGCTAAATTAAATGCAAATCTTGCACAGACAGTGTATTTTATGGATTTTCAGACCTTGATCCCTGCAAAACCCATAAAGGAAGGCTTACAAGGGGTTTGGAGGAAGATGCACAATGCTGGAAGTCATTAATATGTTGGCCACGAGTACAGGGAGTGTTATCTCTTAAGATGTAGAGCCAAATTCTGGTTTTCATTAAGCTGGTGAAAATCTGGAAAACACTGCTTGCAGTGCCATCACTCAGGGTTTGCTCTTGTAATAAGAAACAGAATTTGGTTCAAACATTACACCATCAGCCCACACAGAGTTAAGCTCTGCTGTTAGTCTGGGTATGTGCAGATGTAAACCCAATTTTTTTCGCTTGAGGCAAAAATGAGGGCTGAACTAGAGCTCCTCTGTGCCAAAAACCCCAAAGACTTTTCCCCTAATGAGGCACCTTTAGGCATCTTGTGGGAAAACATGGCCCCGGCAAGGATGTTCCAGCACAGGAATTAACCAGGGATGCACCCTCTGCCACAGGGCTTGTGTTCTACCAGCAGCTCAAGGCTGTGTGAGATGGCTCCACTCACCCGGGGGTGGCTGCCAGGCCCTCTCCAGGAGGGACACTGCTCACCCCAGGGCACGATGGGGCAGCTCAAATTCGGGAGTGACTTCTCACTTTGGGTGATTTAGGAGTTTCACGACTGAGAGCAGCTCATGGTGAGCGTGGGCTGAGGTGGAGGTTGGATGCCGATACAAACCAGTGCCAAAAGGGAGTAAAGTCTGGTGTGGGGGGCACTTTAACTCAACTTGTAAGTGCTGGAGAGACCCATGTGGGACGGGGCTGGGAGCTGCAGCACGTGGGGCACCCCTTGGATGAGCGGGAATTACATCTTTCATGGGAGGTGAAGGATTCTTTCGTCCTCCACTGAAAATCCTCGTGTGTTGGCACCACAGTCTCCTGGCAGATGTGGGAAAGGCTGTTTTCATGCACATTATGAGTTTT
The DNA here is from genome assembly GCA_013399855.1 of Oxyruncus cristatus. NCBI lineage: Eukaryota > Metazoa > Chordata > Aves > Passeriformes > Cotingidae > Oxyruncus > Oxyruncus cristatus. Next base: position 775,380 of record VXAY01002113.1, read on the forward strand.
GGGCCACAACCAGCCTCATGCACAAGGTGCAGTGCTGTCCTGCTTCCTCATCCTTCCCAGGGAACTTGCCAGCACTGGTGGCTGGCTCTGGGCAGGAGCAGGACAGGGCAGGGTGGGCCAGGGGAGGCTCCACACTCACCCTGCTCCATCCTGTGGCTGTAAAAACAAACAAACCCCTGGGGTTGGGGGGGAACCCTCCAAAAAACCTCGCTCCCTTGTTTTGCTTTGCCTATCGCAAATCTAAACACAACATTTTCTCATTCTCGGGCCCGTATGAATTTCTGACAGTACAATTGGAGGCCAGTGCCTGGAGTGTATTGTCTGGAGGAGCTTACCAAGGAAATCGAGAGTTTGGTCAGCAATTGTAAATATCCTCCTGTAATTGAGTTTGTTTGTTCTGCAGGGCCCTCCGGCGTCACGGGCTGTGGGACACCCTGGCACCAGGTTGCTGGTGGGAAAGATCCACTGCTCAGATAAGGATGGGAATAAACTCCACCCACAGAAATGCCACAGAAAAATCCCTGATTTATCCATTAATTGCTTTAAGGGGTGGTGAGTGCGAGTACAACAATGGGGTATGGACAATAATATGCCTCGTTGGCAGGAAAAGGGCTTTCCCCTTGCTCTGAGGCTTTAATGTGCTTCTTCTTGGAATTATGAAATGTTTGCAAACCCTGCACTGGCTCAGGGATGCAGAATGAAAGACAAGAACCCAGCAAAGAAACTGAATGCTGGAATGGCTGTTTCCTCCTTGGGATGAAGCAAAATGCTGTTCTTGCTGTGAAATGCTCTCAGCACCACAAGCTGCAAGTCTGCTTGTCACGGAGTTGGTCACAAAGGGTCATGCAGGGGGTTTTAAGGTTCTTTTTGTGACCTACTCCTTATTTGTGACTCACAGTGTAGGTGGGTGTCCTGGGTCCTCAGTGAGCACAAAGAAATCTGTTTGTAGGAGATGAACTATTTACAAAAAAACAGCCATTTTCTAAAAGGCTGCACATAAAGAACAGCAGAAATTGGGTTTCAGACTCAGGGAACACCTGAGACACAGGAACTCCTGTGGCTCAGATGAGAACTAGTGCTAAAAAAATGGCTCAAGCCTCTTTTAGGTCTTTAGAGAGAGATAATGTGAGGTCCCAGGACTTTCACTCCCCATCTGTGTTCACATGATGTGGATCAGTGTCTGCTGCAGAGGCTGGTAAACAGAGGCATGGCTCACTGCTGAGCCCTCCTCAGAGATATCAGAGATCCCAAAGGATCCAAGTCCTCAGCAATAGCCAGATCTTGGGATATAAGTGACAGTGGGAGAGTGAGTGCTGTATTGCTGAAAACCATGGCGAGCCCCACAGCCAGGGCATTCCCAGCAGCACCTCCTGCTTGTGCTGGCAGCATGGGATTGCTCTGCCCATGCGAGAAAAGGAGCTCTTTTCTGTGCTGTTTGTCTTCGTGTGCTTGTGAAAGATGTGAGTGCTGCAGGCCAGGGCACACGGGGGGCCACTGTCAGCCAGAAAGGGGCCACCTGGCCCCACACGGGGTAGCACACTCCTCTATTCAGGGTTTTTCCAGTAGAAACAGTCTCCTCTCTGATGAATACATTAATAAATCAAGATACGATCCAAGTACAAGAAATATCCCCGGGGCTCCCCAGATCCATTGCTGTGTGCAGCAAGAGCTGTGCCATCGCTTTGGACTCATCTGCTCCTTCAAGGCTGCTCAGGTGCTCCCAGGGGCAGGATTTCAGGGCTCTGCATTAAGTCTGAAATGGTTTTTAAAGACACTTTCTCTGTTTCACTCTGTTAAGCAGAAGAAAATCTTTGCAATGCTACAGAAGTTGCCCACTGCAGGCAGTGGGTGTCAGGCTGCAGTTCAGCAGTAAGTCAAGCTGTTTCCACAACCAGGGCAAGAAAAAACTGTGCTCAAGAGATGTTGATCTACTGGGAGCTTAATTGCAATCCGTGTTCCCCTGCTAATGAGTCCGAGGTTCAAGTCTGTTCCCTATTGGACAACACGAACCTAGAAAGCACACCAGATCCTGCTCTCCAGTAAATCAGGTTATGCCATGAAAGTCAGTGGAGTTGTTCCAAATCTGCATTGATGTAATTGAGGGCAGAATAAGCCCTGGCAGCCCAGCTGGCAGCAGTTGAGTCAGTGTAACTTAACCAAGGAGACTGTGAGCAACTGGGTGGGTGTTTTACGGCCAACCCGGGCCACTGTAAATGTTCTCCACCTTGTGCATAAGGTGACTGGAAGATGCTTTAGTCCAGAAGTCTCTTTAAAGCCCTCGTGAAAGGCCTTGGTATGACGTACATGTGCTTGATCCCAAAGCATGGATGGGTAGCTATGGAAGTGGAGTGGCAGCGAGGCCCTGTAGCCATTGCCATGGGTGGGACTGGCCAGGTGGACAAGCCCTGGTGGGCTTGTTGTGCCATCAAGTGCTGGGAGCAGAGCCACCTGTCCCAGCTCAGTGTGCAAACAGTCTGAGCTCTCCAAACCCGCAGCATCTGAAGGAATGGGCAGAGATGCAGGACCAGAGCCTGTTCTGCTCCCTTTGGCAGTGGTGGGACTGGCTCACAAATAGCAGGAAATAGATGTGGATTTAGATCTGATAGCACGGTGTTCCCTGCTGTGCTGAGAGCAGATATCTGAGGGCTGGGGGGAGAAGAGGCACGTTGTGTATCCATGGTTCCAAAGGCAGGGCTCTATTGTTCTGTGCTGTGCAGAGGCTGTTCCCTGGAGGATATCCTGTCTGAGACGACCCTGTGCCAGTCTGCTCCGTGGCTGTGGAGGGGCTGGGTGGTCACTGTGACAAGAATTTGATAATACCTTGTAAAAGCAGTGATTTATCTGCAGCGATGAAGTGAGCGAGCAAAGTTTGAGATTTTTGCCCCTCTTGCTGAGTTTTTAGCAGCATACTCACAATCCCACTCCTTGGGACATGCCTCCAGGCTGCTGGGCACTCAGGGTGCCCTGTAGGTGTGCAAGGATGTTTCCATGTCAGTATTTATCCATCTCCTGTGGGGAATGTGGCCACAGAGAAAAACACCCAACTGCAGCAGCGTGAGGAGCCCCAGCCAGGGTGCTCTGTGTTGAGGTGCTGTTTGGTAAATGCTCTGGGAAAAGCTGTTTATTCCAATGAGACTGCCTTGTAGAATATCCCAGCTCTGACTTATTTAGTCTGCCCAGCTGGATACGAAAATAAAATAAAATTAATATATAATTTAATCTAAATAACACACTAAGTATTTTTGGACATGGAAATCACCAAAGACAGGATGGGTTTGCTCCTTCTGGCTGCTTCCAGCAGTGGTTTAAGGGATGTGCTCTGCTGTGAGCCAGTGTGGTCCTCAGAGGGACAGATGCCTTCAGAGAGAGCTGGGGAGGCTCGGGGCAGTTTGGACTCCTTGCTGACACTGTAACTTGTCCCCTCAGTGCTGGTGCTGCCTCTTGCACCACCAGAGCTGAGCATGTGGGGATTTGGGGTTCCCAGTTTGCAGTGGATGACTGGGAGGTTGGGATGGGATGGGAACAGGCCCTGGTGGGGTATCAACAGCTGGTCTGTTCCCATCGGCTCCCTGTAAACACTGGCCAAAAGTTCTCATGCATCCTTTTCCAGTGAAAAGTACAGATTTGGTGACATCAGGATGTTTTCTGAGCATGTGTTGTGTTTTCTGAAGCTCTTGTTTAGATTTTTAGGTTTTCCTCTAAAAATTACTTCAACGTCCTCTTCTAGCATTCTCGAAACTAAGGTGGTGCCTCAGCTTGGAACAGAGGTGGAAATAGTTTCAGCATTTCCTCCAACTCGGTAATAAATAAAAAAAAAATTAAAAAAAAAAAAGGAAAAATTGGAAGCCTAAAAATTTGAAATAAAAATTTTGGACGTTGAGGTATTTTTTCGGTCGATCCGAATTGAAATTTCGGTCTTGTCACCTCCTCACAAGTGTGGCACCCGCACATGCCAAGACAGAGCTGCACATGATGATTGGTCCCAGCGGTCCCTCCAGAGGTGAGGGCTGAGCCCTTCCATGTGCAGTTTAAGCCTCATGTTGTGAGTAAGGCCACCGGGACATGCAGTGCCCATCACTCCATCCTGACCAGCAGCTGTGGAGCTGCATCCCACAGGGATTTAACTTGGACTGAGGACAGCAATTTTTCTGCCCTTCCCCACTTTCCCAGTCAAAGTCGGTCATCGTTAAACTCGAGTGACCTGAGCTTGCTCTGTGAGCTGGACGCTGGTTCCCGAGCGACGCCAGGGCAGTTGGAGAGGATTTGTTGTATTTACAGTTGTAAATCACAGCCTGGAGCTGGGCTGCCCCACCAGAACTTTCCTCGTGGCTCTTTCCCTCTCCAGTCCAGAAAAACAGATGGTCGCTGTCCTCCCCTCCCCTGCAGAACCGCATCACAAATTACACGGGTGTGTGTTCGGGTGTGTGTTTGGGAAAGTCAGGCTTGCTCAGCTTTCAGAGTTTACAAGAATCATCAAGAATTCAGCTTAGACTTTCCACAGAAAGAGGGGGAAAAAAAAAAATCCATTATTTGCTGCTGTTTGGCAAATGTGGGAGGGGAAGTGGCACATGGGCCAGCGCTGTGATCCTCCCCTTGGGCCGCTCCAGCAAGGATATTGCTCCCGCAGAAGTTTTAAAAGAAAGGGCTTGTTTCAGCACTTCATTTGGCTTCAAGTTCCTTTGGAATTGGCTTGTCTGGCTTTTAATGAGTTGAGAAGACTTGAGGTCTTCTGCACCCAGGCTTGATATTCATCAGAAATTCAGCCCTTGTTTGCTGAAAACTTGAAGGACGTGAGCAAGGCAAGATTTGAAGTTCCCCCTTGGGGAGTTTGTTTGATGGTGCAGAGCTGCAGGTCCCACAGGACACGGTCCTGGGGATGGGCCACTGCTGTGTGCTGTTGTCTGGGGCGTGATAGGACATCTGGGGCTCATCTGCCTCCACTTGGCATGGACATGGTACCACAGGTCCTGAAGTTTGGCGGGTGGACTCTGACGAGGTTGCTGTGAGTGCTGACTCATTTGGCAGCTGGACACGGCCCGTGAGTCACCGTGAATCACATCCGTTGCATCTTGGGGGACATCACTGCTCTTGAAGTCTTTGATCTGAGCTATGTGCATATGATTCCTTGGAAACAGCTTCCCTTAATTAAATCAAAGGAAAAGCATCACTGGGCTTCAGAGCCTCAATTAGCAGGAAAAGCAAACTCCAGTCACAAGAATTTAAACCCATTTCTGGCAGGACACAGTGAGCTCTGCTTCGTGCAGGAGTTTCCAAATGGCACTGCGTGCTGCAAATGGCATGAGACAACTGATCCCTGAAATTGCCTCGGTATAGCCTAGAGATGAGCACAGACAAGCAGCCAAGCTCAGCTTTTCCTCAGGCAGGGCAGGACTGCCAAAGGCCATGGAGGTGTGAGAGGGGAAGGCAACTTGGTACCTGTGGTCTGTCCCAGAGGACATCAAAGGCACTCATCAAAATCCCAGGGCTTTCAATTGGCTTTTGCAGACGCTGCAAGCGGGTAAATATGCTAATTCACTAATTCAGCAAAGCACTTAAGCACATACTTGAGGCAGACAGCTTTTTAAGTGCCTTTATGAGTGGGAGCCAAGACAAGGAGGGAACACAGCAGATCATTCTTCCCTGGCCTAAAATCAACAGAGACTTCAGCACATCCAATGCAACAGCCATCTTCAAATCCTGTCTGCTCCTTCCCCTCTCGTGGGAGCAGGTGAGCTCAGTTCAGAGCCACCAGATTTGCTGCAGTTGTCACTTCCCTGCTGGAGCTGGTGGCCCCTTCCTGCCAACCTGGCCCTGTCACGACTTTTATCCTATTGACCCACTCTTTCTTTTTTTTTTTCCTTCCCAAGTCTCTCTGATTGCTTGAGGCTGCAGTTTTTGGGCAGGGTTTTTGGATGAGCAGTCCTCGAAATGCCATGGGATCAGAGCCCATTGGGATGGACCAGGATTTGCACATCCTGCGTGGAGCCTGGTTAGACCTGGGTATGTCTGAGACTGCAACCCGGTGAGAAAGGCCAGATTATTCCTTGTGGCTCCCACTCCTTGAATTTTGACAAACAACCTCTTCCCAGTTTTCATCCGTATTTTTCTTAGTTTATTCCTCTGGTTCAGTCCTAGCTGGAATGTGAGAGCCAGATAAAGCCTTTAGCAAAAGCCCTGGGTGTTTCTCTGGAGTGTGCACGCACTCATGAAGACAAGAAAGAGGGAGTGACACATCTCATCTCAACGACAACATGATAACTACATTTTCCTCGTGGATATTTTATTATCAGTCAATAGTTTCATTAAGAAGATCCTGCACTTTTCCCTCTCAGGCTCTCAACCCAGTGATTTTTGGTTCACCCAGGAGGTCTATTTTGCACAACAGCTGCTGGGAGGCAGCAAAGCTGTAAACTCAGCCATGAATCCAGACTGTCAGTCCACGGTGCCCAGTTGAGAAAACAGAACAAAAAAAAAAAAATCATATGTTGTCTACTCTATTGGCTTCACTTTCCTCCACTTGGGACAATTTCCTTTTGCAGGTGAGTGAACCCTTCCAGGGAGATGGTTGCTGCAAAAGGAGCTGGGCATTAGCTGGGATCAGCACTGCTCAGATCTTGACACTTTGGGCATTACAGGTTATTGTTTTTAGTGCTTCTTTAATCGGGGGGGGGAAAAATACTGGGGAAAAAAGTGGGAAAGGCTAATTGGTCCCCAAACAACACCCATTAGGTGATACTGAATTATTTTCTCCAACCCATGTGTCAGGCCATGCCACAGCTGATTTTGAAAGAGGAGTTTCTCAGGGACAGAGAGGGTGGGCTGGAACGGAGAGCTCAAACTGAGGTTTAAGAAGGGTCTCTAAAGAAGCTGCTTGTGTGAACTGCAGAGCCCAGACAGCCTTTTACCACTCCTGTCGCAACAAACGAGCAAACAAAAAAACCCCCACAGTATAAAGTGTTTGGTAAGCAAGAAAAATGGAACGATTCACTGCCAGTAAGTAAAGGAAAATAAAATCAAATGGGCTTAAGCAGAAAAACAACCCTCCACACGCTTCTTCCCAGAGAGACAGACACATTGTGGGACACTGTGGCATGTGATTCCTGCCAGAGCTGGTGTGGATTGTGTGTCTGTCTCCTGGCTGGCTGTAAAAGTCACTTCCAATATGTCTGTCTGTGGGGATGTGTAAATTATGGCAGGGAACACAGCCCGGGTGCCTTCTCAGCCCCGATCCAAGTGAAGATGATGTTATTTCCTATTCTGCTTGAATCCCTCTTGTTGCCACTGGCAAAATACTCTTAACTAGTGGTGCTTGGGTTGTATTTGCTGTGACTCTGGGAACTCAGAGGAGCCCTCTGCTCAGCCTGGGGGTAAGAGGGGCCCTACCTGCTGTGTTTATAGGACTGCAATTACATGAACCTCTCGATGGTTGGATTTAGGATTTCCTGCTAATAGAAGGGTGGTGGTGCTGATGGGTCTGTGATCAGGAGATGGGGTCTGATTTACTGTATAATTCCCACTTCTTTTTGCAGCTTTTGGGAAGACAACCCCAGGCTGGTGGTGCCATGGGACAGTCACTGGCAGTGCTGGCAGTGCTGCAGGGGCATCATGTTTGGTTCTGTGTCACATGGGCAGGGAAGGGCTCATCCTTCATGAGCATCCCTTCATCCTCTGGCCATACTGGCCAGGAGGGAGATTTCCTTTGCAATGGGATGGGGCTGAGAAGCAGGTGAGCCTTTCAAGAACATAATCAACACTTTAGACTTACTTAGACATGGGTATGGCTTTGGGTTACAGCGAGGTGTGTGCTGGAGGCACAGCAGCTGGGCTGGCTCCATACATGGCTGCTTTTATCCTGGGCTCAGGAGAACCTTGGATCCACTTTGATCCAATCCACTAAACCCTGCTGCAGGATCAATGTCAAAGAGCAGGGCTGAGGTTGCCACGCCAACAGCTGCTGTCATCTGCTCAGGGACAAACGTTTGGCCACAGAATACATAGTTTTTATATGTGTGCACAGAGTTACCGAAAACAAAACCGGCAATTTTTTTTTTTTTTTT
>VXAY01002113.1:783531-821818 GCA_013399855.1 Oxyruncus cristatus
TTTTTTTTTTTTTTTTTTTTTAACATTTCCAAACATTTTTGCTGTCTGATCTGCTGCAAAGTGCTGGTGCTGCAGGTTTGGTCTCTCCTGGGTTAAAAGGAATGAGTGCCTCGCGCCGGCTTTCGGAGGCTCCTTCGCTCAGTTTGTGGTTGTTGAGTTCAGCATTTTTGGTTGTGAGTGTTTTAAGGAGTGATTCACTTATTTTTGCTCAGGGCTAGCTCAGTTCAAGCCAGGAGCAGGCCAAGGAGGATATGGGTTTGGTTTTGCAAAACCTCATCTGTGACTCTCAATTTGCTAATCCAAACCCAGAACTAAAGGGCGGCTGGGGTCCAGCTTCCAGTTTATCTAAAATGATTGAAAACCAAAGCTGAGGTTTGGGTTTGTGGATCTCCTTTTAACTCTCTCTTGCTCCATCTTTTTATCCTCTCTTTGAAGAAAGAATGAGCAAGAGACTTTCTAAAATGAGCATCAAATACCAGAAAGCTTTTGATGGCATCTTTTTTGATGACATGGCCTTTTCCTGGTGGAAATAAGTCCAGCTGGTTTTGCTCTTTGCACATCTCAGGGACACTCTGCTCTGGAGATGTAACTGCTGGGGGGTCTCAGTGTGGAGCAGTTTTGCAACCAGAGCAACACAGCGGTGGTGGGTCTGTGGAGCTGATACCTGTTTATTCCTGGCCCTGGAAGAGCCTGGGCTGTCCCGGGGGGGACAGGAGGGAGCCCTCAAAGGCCCAGCTCAGCCCTGCCCTGCCCCTGATAAACCCAGGATGCAACCGGGCAAAGGAACATTGTCCTGGTTTACGGCTGGGAAACAAGGCTGAGAGGCAGGAACACTGTGCCCAAGGGGATGTGGCAGGGCCAAATCCTGAATTCAGGGTTCCTGGCTCTTTTTCTGGTCTCAAAGTCATCATTTTTAGGGGAGGGGGTGAGAGGGTGAGCTGTACTTTCAGTCCTGTTGAGTGGCAGGGGAGCAGCACTGTATCCTTTACGCTCCCAGACAGGCAATGCACAGAATAACCCTTCTGGCCCTTTTCCCCCCTCTCTCCTGGGTACAATCCCACGAAAGCCGAGCAGAGCCCTCCACACAGCCCGTCCCCGTGGAGGGGAGCAGCTCAAACAAAAGACTGCGTGTCAGAGGGTTTTCTTTCCACTTCAGCATTTCAGATTTCCAGAAGGGAGCCTCCAAAACGCAGCAGTGCAGTGTCTGCGAGGGAGCAGGAATTGAACATCTGGTAAAGGTTAGGGTCAAACGTATAAACGGGGGAAGCTCAGCACATTTCATTAAAATACCCAATCCGTGACGTCAATTGAACTGATCAAGCCCTTCTGCGTTGCAGTTTAGGGAACCATTAACTTTATCCAGTGGAGAGTGTTTATATGGAAAATATGAGGCCAGGAAGTCTCTCCTGATTGTGATGTCGAGGCTATCAAAGGAGCTCGCTCTCCCTTTTTTTTTTTTTTGTCAATCTCTGCGTGCTGCTTTTCCACCCTGTTACGGTAACACCTCTTCCCTGGCACCTGTGGGGTGACACTTGCCACCTCCTTGCCAGCCAAGCTGCTGTTCCTGCCTTCTGCTTCTCCTGGACTTGGGTGCCACGGGAGCGCCTGGAGCCACTCTCCGCTGCCCCGTCCTACTCAGACTCGTGTGAGGCAGCTTCCTACCACACGTGCACAGGTTGGCCACAGTCCAAAGTACACTTGGAAGTATTAAGATGAAGTTTAGAAGTGTAATAATAAAAAAAAAAAAATGAGCTTCCATGGGAACAAAATTTCTGCTCTTGCAGCTTGCTTAAAATGTAAGACAGTGTGTCTGCATGGACATAAAATATCAGGGATGGGTGGGCAATACCCCAGTGTGCTCACAGGGCACTTGGAGTTGTGGGTCTTCTGCATAAAACATTTAAGGCTTGATATTTTTCTCCAGTAGTTCTGGTTCATTCAAAGCCTGTTCAGTTCCTGTCAGCCAGGTAGAGGTTTTGATTCTTGTGCTCCAGGGTAAAAACTGCCATGGAACAACTTGATTACAGTGTCTGGTTCTTGGAAATCTGACCAGGGGTAGAAGTGGAATCATTCATTTTGTACCCAGGGGGAAACTTCCCTCCTCAGCAGTTCCTCCCTGCTGCCCCACTGTGCCATGGACATGTCTGTCCCTGCTATGGAATTGCCTGTCCTGGGACCCCACAGCCAGGCTGGGGTTTCATCCTCACCAGAAATAAGTGTTCAGTCACACGTGAAGTTCATGGCTGTGGTGGGAACTGAGCTTCTGTGTTCTGGATCCGTCCATTTGAGTTTTGATCTTCTTTTAGCCAGGCCCTTACGTCCTCCTTAGTTTTTCTCATGTCTGTCTATAGGGGGGAGGTTTTATCCCTTTTCTGAAATCCTGGGTATTTATTTCTGGTGCTGAAGTATTTTCCTGAAATTCTCTTACCTTACAGAGATAGCCAAATCTCACCCACCTCACACACCTTGGCAAGGTTAGTTGTGGGCCAAGTCAGCCTTGGATTTCTTGCAGAAAAGCCTCCAAATCAAACTCTTCCAATATTGGAGAAGGGGGTCTTCCTGAGAGTGGCTTTTTTTTTTTTTTTTGTTCTTTTTAAACTTGAAAGAGCTTTTGTTTAACTTCTGAGCAAGCCCTTTGCTTTCTGTGACCTGATCTAAGGCACAAAAACCAGCTGGGAAAACAAAAGAGCTGTAAAAGCAGCAGAACAGCAAAGGCATGGACAAAACCATGAGAAACGTGGGGGTTTTTTTGCCATGCAGCTGGGTGGTCCACATGGAGTCTGGGTGTCGTGCTTGTGAAACATAACACACCTCTGAGCACAAAGATCTTCTCTGCAGGGTCAGGCACCCCATTTACCTCCTGCTACATTCCAAGACTTTTCCTGAAGCCGTGTGGTGCTGCTTTAAAACTCTGCCCAGACAACTGAAGGACAAGTCCTGGGGGGTGGATCGTGATGTCCAGCTGAGCTCTGAGGATGGGTGGATTCTTAAGGAGGTTCTCTTAGGATCTGAAAGACACACTTTGGTGTGAATCCAGCCCAAAAGGATGGCTGTGTTCTGTCAATACCCAACGGCAGCCACAGAAGACTCAGGGATGTAACACCCCCTGGGGTCACTGAGCACAAGCTCCTCTGGTGGCCTGAGCTGGCCATGGCCTCAGCACAGCTGATCTGGCTCTCTGCCCTTCCAGCCTGGGTCAAGTCACTCAGAGAAACCCTCCACCTGGAGCAGCACACCCCTCCCTTGCTGTCCTGGGGTCACCTTGTGTCCAAGAGTTCCCATTGCAGACCCATCCCAACACATGGTGGCTCACCTGTGAAAAAGACCGATCTCCCACAATTTTCCCACATGAATCTCACCTTTAAATCCTTACACTTACAGACACACACACTCATGTGAGTGAGCCTTTCACTTCCTCACTGAAGAACTCTCTGTGTCTCCCTTGAAACAGCACCAAGGGGCAGATGGGCAGCTTCTCTCCCCTTCCTGCAGCTCTGAAGCCTGAGCATCCATTTGATGAGGCAAGGCACAAGCCTTATTTTCAAAAACATGTATGTGAAGCTCTTGAGGTCACGATCCAGGAGGGGTCAGCCAATGTGCTGTTTAAAAAGCATCACAGTATTCAGAATGAAATAATTTTTCTCCTTTGAATCACGGCAGTCAACTGAAGTGCTTCCAGACCAGAGCCAACTGTTTGTAATTGGATATTTAATTTGTTTTGTGGAGTTTAGCACCGAGTCTCCATGTCGTCTGAGCAAAAAAAAAAAAAACCCCAAATAAATGAAAAAATCTTTCAAAGTCAAGAGGATTTACCAAGCTTGAGGATACTATTTTGTACTCTAATTAGCTCATTTGTCAGAATAAGAACGAAAACAACACTTGGCTGCACTTGGTTTACTGAGGTGCTGCTCAAACCAGGACGATGCTGATGGTGGGGTTCACACTTTTTGCTGTCAGGAGGTTCAGCCATCTCTGCCCAGCTGGAGCCCTCATGGCAACTGAAGTGAGAGCAGTGAAGGGACACCAGAGAGGAGGTTGGCATGTGCCAGACTCCAATGGCACAAAGTTTTCCTTTGCTTTGGTTTTGTCTTTGCTCTGACCGGGTCTGTGCGGGCTGCAGCTGCTGGATGTTATTGACATCGCTGACGCTTGGACTGGAACACCTCTGTCCCCAGGGATTATTGATTGTCTGAGCATAACCGTGACCAAGAACTGCTGAACATTAGACAAAAGACAGGTTTGTTATATTAGACTGAAAATAGATGTCTCCATACAGTGTGGCACTCGGCCCAAGAGCACAAATCCTTGTGTTGCCCTCCCTTTTCACAGAGTGACCTCCCTCTGACACTAATTGTGGATTTAATGCCTGGAGGATTTTAATGCTCAAGCTCTCAAAATTTCCTCTTTGGCCACCTTTGCTGCATGAAAGGTTGTGTGCCGCTAATCAAAAGAAGTTGCTGAGCAACTTCTGAAAGTGTTGGAACCATTCTCAGAATATTGCGTATTTGTGTCGATTTTCCTTGTGATTTGCCTCCACCAAATGACCCAACAAACAGAGAAATGCTACCAGGTAGTTAATTACTTACCTGAAAGTATTAAGTAATTTTATTCCCACGTGCATGGAATTGGCCATCTGCCAAACCAGGACCTCAGCAGTCACTTGGAGGCAGAAAACTCCTGATTTTTCAACAAGTCATGTAAAACTCTCAGCAGTGCCTGACTTCAGAACAGGACTATATTTTGGCAGCAGTTCACACAGATGGCTCTGTGGAGCATCACGGGGGTTTTGACTAACTGGGCTCATTTCACGTTGTACTTGTGAACACTTTCATGGTCACCTTCACACCACCTTCTCCCCCACCCCCAGCTTAGGGCATTTTTGGTCAGCTGGAGGATACATTTGACTTGAGTTCCACTGAGATTTCACTCAGAGAGGTGGCCATACATCGAATGCATTGACAAGAACAGAGAGAAATCAGAATGTTGTGACAAATGGTAATAAGATGTCCAATGAATGACATCAAAACCTGACTGAAGATAAGCCCACAGTGATACACACAGAGCCAGGAGACAGATAGGAACTGCAGAGGAAGCCAAGAGGGAACAATGCAGTGATGATAAGACAGCAGCTGGGAGAGAACAATGTAGAAATGATTTGGGCTAAATTTGCAGCAGAAAACCACGTGTGGTGCCAAGAAAGAAACCTGCGGAACGTGGCAGGACTGACTGCAGTACAACTGATGGGGCCAGACAAGAGGGAGAGCCCAAGTGTCAGAAGAAGGAGGTCAGAGGCCATGGTTCCTTCCTCGTCGGAGAGCAAAAACTCCCAGGAAAAGTCCCTTGCTACAGACTGGAGTCCCACCTTTGTCTGAGGGAATACGAAATTCAAAGGTGGGTGTGGAAGAAGCAGAGACAGAACAAAAACTCCTGATGGAAAGCAGGGTGGAAGTGGGTGAGGCAGGGGAACAGGATTCAGCTCGGACTGACGCATCAGCTGTTTATCACTGTTTGTATCCCCATATCTTCTATCTCAAAAGGAAGGCACAGGCTTTGTCCTCGGGGCTGGTTTATCTGTGCCCGAGGGCGGCTGGCACCAGTGGGGCTCCTGTGACCCTGTGACAGAGGTGGCTCCAGGCTGACCTTGTGAGAGGTGCAGTGACGGGAACGGGAGCTCTGGGTGCTGGGATGGTGACAGGCTGCTGCCACATTCAGCCTTTCCCTGTGGGCACGTGAACTACCTCACAGAAACGTGTGTGGCTGTGAAGGAGGGAAAAGAGAGGTGACAGCGTGGATTAGGTTTGATCATAGTGGGGTTGGAACAGTTCAAGGAGTCCGTCTCAGCAGAACACTGGGATGTGCCCAGCTGTAAACATCAAACAAGTCCTGCAGCCTTGACTGAGGATTAGGAATAAGCCTTCTCTGTTTTTCTGGATTAAACCAAAGCTTTAAAAACTTTGTGAACTTGAAACCAGGGACAGCAAAGCCAGTCCTGCTCTATTTTTCATATTTGTTCCCAGAGGCTTCTTGGCAAAATTGTACTCTGTGTGCTTTTTCAAAAGAAATCTGGGACAGAATTACTTGAATAGGGAGCTATAAGTGATAAAAATCTGTTTATACCACAACATCTCCAGCCAAATGATTGACGTATACATTTCTGTCCTTCCATTGATGTAACTTCTCAATTTCCTGTGGATGTCTAAGCTTGATTTATTTTTCCATTTATTTGGGTTTTACAAAGAGCACTACAGAGCTTGGAACTTAGGGCTCCTTTTTTTGTCAGTTCAATCCTCTTAGTCCTCGATCACTTCATTGTTTCTGCAAACAATGAAAAAGAGAGATGGAAAGAACAGCTGTGAAGAGCTGGTTTGCTCACCAGGTGTCTGACTGGTATTCAAGTATTCTCTTTTGAGGGAGGCCTGTATTCCCTAGACAAAAAAAACAAAAAAACAAAAAAACAAAACAAAACAACAACAACAACAAACTAAAAAATCTAAATTCAGAGTTCACTTTATTTGCTTCCTTCGCACATGATGTGACACAGATTTGCAGATCTGAAAGAAGCCTGCAAAAGCCAAACAAATAAGAAAAGCTGCTCCAGGAAACCTCAGGATTTTTCCCTCAACTTGCACTCCAGCTGAATGGAGAAGAGAGCTCTGCAGAACCTTCTTAGGTAGATTGTGTCAAGTTATTTTTAGAGACTCCTTTTTCTTCTCATCATACGGCTGCCTCTGTCTCCTTCTCCCAACATCATATTCAACAAGCAGTGGTCAGGAGCCAGACTTGGAGACCTCTGGCTCTGGAGACACTTCAGCGGTGGCTGCTCATGGCCACGGTGACTCCTGTGATTTATTCTGCCTGCAAACCTGCACACTTGGGCAAAGAGTCTCCACCTATTCCCAGCTCATAAAAGTCCTCTCATTCCTTGAAAAGGAGCTGTGTGGCCAGTTGTCCCAAGGTAGCAGAATCTTGAATGCAAATGAAGGAAAAGCAGATTGGATTCAGAAGCAAAACTGATTTATGGCAATAACATGATCACACCAGCGCTCGAACGTGCCCCCAGGAATAGGGATATGTTCCTTACACCCTGCCCCATGGAGGTTTATCCAAGGCAAACAGAAAGAGGCAGACACACATGTCACCCTGAGGGAGGATGCATGGATTTAGTGGCAGACAGAACCGGGAACTGTTCAGCAGCTCTGTCTGCAGTGGCAAAAATTTGGTGAGCAGCGCTGGCTAAAGCTGGAGCTTCCAGTTCCCCACCTGCTCTCTTACCCCTGGGTACTGCAGTTTCTCATGGAGGTCTGTAGCTCCTGACTTTCCTGGGAGGTCACCTGAGGGTGCCAGCACCTATTTTCCTCTTCCAGACTACAGTTGTGCTGGGGAGGAGGTCACCAAACCCAGCACACCCCCAGATCTGGGCGCCCCAAGTGCCTCTTGTGCTCCAGCTGTGCCGGTCACAGTGAGCCAGATCCACAACATCCTCATTTACTGGGAATGAGGAGAGACAGAATACAGCCCTTAATCTTCATAAGCGATAAAACCAGAAGCTGTAGGTCTCACTTTGTGATTTCTCAGATGAAATGCTACCTATGATAATAATTTGATTTCTGGCAGCCGCAGTGTAGTTAATAGCCCCTGTTCAGCTAAACACTCACACCTGAGCAGAACACTCTGTGTGCCTAAACCCATCCCAGTGCAGCATCCCAGTCCATATGAGCATGGACTTGAGTGCCAGGGAATTACGGAAAATGTAGCCTTTAAACACTTTGCTGAAGTTATTTGTGCAGCACCAAGTCAGAGCAGCAGAAAGGATGGGAGAGTTTAGATGGTGCAATTTGGAGTTTGATAAAAAACTCAGAGTAAGCAAGAGGAGATTCACTGAATTTGGTGCAACCATGTCTACATCACTACTTTGATCTGCATCACCTTGATTAGCTCCTGTAGCAGATGTGTTATGGGACAGAAGACAAACCAGGTGAGCAGCCCAGCTCCAGCAAAATTAAAATCCAGTCTGAGTCTGCTTTACACATGTGTGACCCTTCCAGGAGATTGGCATTCAATATCAAGCATTTTAGTTTTCTTCCTCCTTTTTTTAAGTAGTTTCACCATCAATAATGAGAAGGAATTCACATTTGCATATGCTTCTCAAGCAGCCAAGGACAAGTGGACTGACTAAATATCTCACAGCACATCAAAGTGGATTTGCCACAGTTTGAGGTAACAGAGCTTTCATTGGAAAGTTAGTTAGAGATGAAAAATAAGCATGTTCCCTTTCTTCAGGTATTAATCCTCTATTGCTTCTCACCCTACAAAACAGGACTAATGGCACCCTTGATCAGTTGATATCAGCCCAGTTATACTGATAAAGTTACAGGGATTTTTCTCACGTGAAGATTTGGATCACTGCTCTAAAATCAAGTCACAGGCTTCAGCTTTCGCATCAAATCTGACTTCCTGGTTAAAAAGAAGTCAATTAAATTTTAAACTATTTTATATGAAAATTCAGTGTCATTTCAGTTACATCCTACTGAGGATCATGAAAAGGTTTCCTGTGTGACTGTCACACCTTGTGGTCCCCCTGGTGTGGGTCAAGCTCTCTAACCCCTCCTCCCTCTGTCATGCAACATCCTGGACTTGTACACACTCTCTTACAAAAATTGATCTTTTTTTTTTTGCCTGCAAAATCCCTATCCAAAGCAAAAACAGCACAGAGTCAGATCCTTTGGGGTTTTGCTCCTTGCAGCATCAAACAGAGCCAGTTCTGATGCCAGCAGAGCCCTCCAGCAGTGAGCTGGGCTAGGAGTAAACACCAGCACCCCATTTCTGCTTGATACATCTCAGCTGGGCCAGAGGGCTGAGGGACACGTCTCACCTGGAGCTTGAGACAAAGGAAAAGCAACCAGGAGAAAAGCTGATCAGCATCTGCCACCTCATGGCAACTGCTTTAATTTTCCTGAGGACCAGACCTTCTCCAGCTGAGTCTTTTCTGGTAAGTGGATTTGCAGATAAGGGAAATGGATTTAAGTCAGAATGTTTGCCTGGTGGGTACAAAGGGCTGTAAGTAGAAAGTGGTGGTAGCAATAGTGTCTGAGCTTTTGGGGACAGAAGCTGAGGCATGCAGGCAACGCTCATGAGCTTTATCTGGTAAGGCTTCAGTCTTTGCTTTGAGCTTCTGACTTTTTTCAATTTGGGATATATTTAATCCCAGTTGCCAGCTATCTCTCTCACCTCTGTAGGATTGTTCATAGCCTCAAAGTCTGTTGTGTCAGTGACTGCTGTGTGTGGGTTTAGGGTCCCAGGAGGGCACTAAGCAAACCAGTTCTGTATCCTAATGGCTACTTTCTATTTTTACTTTTTCATCTTCCTGCTCGAATTTCTATTCCTTTCTCAAAAGCAGCGTTTTCGCAGCTGTTTTCTGGTGCTGTAGAGATAAATAACAACTGCACCTGTGAAGTAGGAAAGGGTTTAACCACTGTGCTAACGCCTCCCGAGAGCGAGCATCTGAGTGTGAGCTCCCCCTCCCTGAGCAGCGACAGCGGGAGCTCCTTTCCCCCTTCGGGTGCTGAAGAAGGATTGATGCCGTTGACCAGAAGAGCTTTAAAAGTAGAGGTGTCCGTCCCGACAAGCGGTGCTGGGCCTTGCAGAGAGGGGTTTGCGGGCAGCGGGGTCCGCCCGCGGTCCCCCGGTGCCACCTGCCGGGCCCTGCGCGCTCCGGGATGCTCCACATGGAAAGCAACAGCACCTACGTGTGGCCAGCCGGGATCAGCCACGGGGAACGCTGCGCTGATCTTAGAAAACCCGAGCAGGGGAGAAAAAACCCAAACGAACAGGGGGAAAAAAAAAAAAAAAAAAAGGCCAGGCATAAAATCATGCCTTGTACAATTTGCTTGGATTCCGGGAATTCAGGTCTGCGGTGCCACTGGAGGTGCCTCAGCTCCCGTTATTTTTACTGGCACTGGTCAATTCCAGGCCCCCCTTCGCCGAAATTCTTAAATATGTTACATGACTTTTTGCACCAGGGGAATGTGGGGGCGGTAGGAGACCGGGGCGAGTGGCTCCTTGTAGCACAGCAGGAACAAGGGAGGGGGTCAGGTCCAGAGTTTGGGCTAGAGGAGAGCGTGACCCCAAAACCATGGCTAAGGACACACCCACGTGTGGCCCCTCACAGACACCAGGCACTGTCTAAACAGGCATTTGGGCGTCCCAGAGACACCCCCAAGGAGCTCAGTGGTTCTGCCATTGGTATTTGCACACGAGTGTGTAACACATCTGCTTCTGCTGGATTTGCCCTGGGCACTCCAGATTTGGGCTGTAGGTGTTGGAGTAACTGTGGTTTGGCTCCCGATAACACAGAGTTTCTCCCTGCTGCCCCAAAATCTCTGCAGCTTCTCAGTCTTAAGGTATGACTTGTAGGAGGAAGGTGATGGCCTTGGGTAGCTACCTCCAGCTGTCCTGAGCTGCAGACACAAGGCATTATCCAGCAGGTACGCCTGTCCTTTCCAATTTCCTGTCTCAGTCCAGTTGTTATTCTGCTTGGAATACACTGGTATTCCGTCATCCATATTCCTCTCTTTCACACTGCCCCAGGATTGAAAAGGTTTATTTCTGAGGGGCTATTTTTAGCAATGACACCATGGCTAAGCCAATCCAGCCCGGGCAGGGATGGCTCTCACTGGGTTGCAGCTCCAAAGTGCAGGAACTGGGTCAGCTCTGCCAGGCAATTCCTGCAGCACATGAGGCTCTGCTGGCTATTGGGCTCCAGCTGGGAAGCACCAGGACTGGGAACTGCTCTTTGCTTCCTGAGTCCAGCAGAGCCTGGTGTCACTTGGATGTTCTGCCACGTGCCTCCATCTCGATGCCTCGTGTGCTGGGTCACCCTCCTGAGCTGCTGCCTTGGATCCACCAGCCAAAATGCTCCTGTGACCAGCCCTAACCTGCTGGGATCAAAAAGAGATGGCACAGCAAGGACCTGGTACTGAACTCCTGCACTGGATGAGAAGATGCTATGGTTTCTCACAGACTGATTTATTTCTTTTTCAGCCATTGCCTGCAATTCCTTTGTAGTTGCTCTCAAAACAGGGCTCTTGTAGCTCTTTCCCACCAGAATCTCTTTACAAGACTTTCTTTTAAAAATCTTTTTTTCTCTGATTGTAGGGAGGTTCTTTGCTGTTTTAGAAACATCTGAACTTCTGTACTCTGAAATTCACTGTGCAATGCCTTCAAGCAAAAATTACAGAAAATACATAGTTCTCCATAACATACCTCTTTTATCCTCATCCCTCCTCCCAGCTGAGCCGGTGTTTGCAGAAGAAAGTGTTTTCTGTGCAGAAGTAGCTGTAAATTGAGGTGGACAAAATAAGAGGGGGGAAAAAACTGAGGGAAGGACTGAGTATGGAGTTGCATTGGTGGCAGCTGGTGGCTGTGGGTCTCCAGCCAGGAGCCCTGGCCCTCAGGCAGGCTTTTTGTCAAGCATTAAATAATGGAATAGTGGAATAAATAAATAGAGGACTCCAGCTAATCCACTTTGAGAGGCTATAGCAGAGGTTTTGTGCAACCCACCAGCCCTGCACTCTGGCACAAGTGGTGACAGAGCTGGTCTGGCCTTTGAAGCAATTGTAGCACAGATGATTTGTGGAGATATGAGGACAGCGTGCTCTCCAGGTGCTGTCTCACCAGTCACTGCTAGACCCAGCCTGCATGAGGCAGTGCTGTTCTCTGCCCCCCAGCCTGGCTCCTGGCTGCCTGGGAAAGCACAAACACAACCTGCTTAGATTTTTTTTTTTCCCATTCCTGCAAGGCTCCTGACACTCTCAGTTGCTCAGGGAAAATGTGTTCCAGCTCAGTGCAGCGCTGGGGCAGCTCTCAGTGCTCCATCAGCCTGGGTGCAAACAGGAATTTGAATGACTTTTCTATAGAAAAGGTTGCAGGCAGGAACAGCAGGAGGAGGGTGAGATGCCAAAGGCTCGTAAGGGATGGTCATCTGCAGAGCTGAGGCCCCAGGATGGGCAGGAGGGAGCGGTGTTGGGCAGGGGAGGCCTCTGGGACACTGATCCTGGGAGCAGTGGCAGCTTGTTGGAGTGAGGCTCCACTATAAAAAGCCCCAGTGTATGAGTGCAGATGAGGTTCCCAAGGTGTTGTGATGCTCCTTCTCCTGGGACGGGGCTGCTGGCAGATGGTGTTAGATCCTGGTAATCCTTGGGCACAGGAATATCAAATGGTGAACATCTATAGTTTGCCCTGGATTTGGGCTGGGATGAGGGAATAACTCCTGGTATTGAACCAAATCCCCTCCTAGACTTCAGTTTTCAGCACACTGACCTGGACAAAGGCTGCTGGGAGCAGCTCTAGCTCAAGGGCAGAAATCCTGGGAATACATAGTGGGTTAAGGCATAAATGTGAGATCTCCTTGCTGCAAACCAGGCCCTGGGTAGAACCTGCAGGAGGTGTCTTGAAAGTATCATCTATTTTTCACTCTAAGAGAATATTTCAAGAAGCTGCAGAGATGGAGAAACAAAAAAGCTTTTCTCTCTCCAAGAGATCATGTCTGCAGTAACACAGTACCAGATTTTACGTTTTGAAAAGTCCCCTAAAAGCTGGCCTGATGCCTATCTAAATCAAACACTTTATGACATGTATCTGCCTGCTGCAGTGTTAAGACAGAAATCTGAAACCAGGCTGGTAGAGTGGAGGACCTTGGAGGAGACAATTCAGGTTTGGCAAACTTGCTGGTACTGAATACATGCAAGGCAGAAAAGTCCCATAAACTTTGTTTTGTGAGCACAGTGCTGAGTTTTCAGAACCCAGGCTGCCATTTGAGGACCAGTTTAAAAGACTTAACATGAAATCCCATCTCTCAGCACGTGAACTGTGTATTTCCTGCTCAGGTGCTAATCTTTTGTTGTGCAACACGATTGAAATTCAAGATCATGGAGCCTTTCGCCCTTCAAAGGCCCGGATATTCCTGAACACTTTGGAGGGATTTTCAAATTACTTTGAGTTTCCCAGTGAGCACTGAAACCAAATCCCAGTTCTGATTGCCATTGCTTTGGAAGGGAACTGCATTATGTGCACATAAGTGCAAATTATGCGTAAGTGCATAATTTGGAAGAGCCTGTCTTGAAAAGAATCTCAGCCTCACCTAAGCCATGCCTGAGATCCAGGTGCCCGCCCTCCTTCAGACACAGCACGTGAGGTGTGACAGACACACAACAGCAAGGTCACACGGATGTGCATCCTGGGTGCTGCTGGGTTCCCTCTGCCTGCCAGGCGTGCCCTGGCAGTGCCAGCCTTGGGATTACTCCTTGATACCAACTTCTTCTCAGCTAAAGAGCCGTGAGGGCAGATGGTGGGGGACGCAGCCGATGTTGACCTTAAAACGAGCGGCATGTGCTGAGGTCGACGGCAGCAGGGTGGCCCCGTGACATATTTCTTACAGCTTAGACGCGCCAGATTGGATTCCCGCTGACACATAAAGCCCTTTTCCACAGCTCTGGCAGTGCTAAGACGTGGGACAGCCTAATCCCCTCCTAAAACCCTGCTGTGCTGTAACCAAAACCTCGGAGTTTCGGGCGGAGCGGCGAGCGTGCTGACGTAGGGTCTGTGGTGCTCCTTGCCACCCCCTCCAGTCTGCCTTCCTGGTGTCGTGCACCGGGACATCTCTGTTTTGGAGGAAGAGGGGTGGTCTCTCTAGGCACTCCCTGTGTGGCTGATGTGTGGCAGCTGCTGGGTGTCTCTCCTTACTCATCAGCTTCAGAGGTGTAAACCTGGAAGGTGCAATAGGTCCTTGGAGGTTTTGCGGTTTGGGGGCCTGGCCACATTGCAACGGCCACATTGAAAACGTCACCTTCTTTTCAGGAAGCAGAGGGAATTCCTCGTAGGAATAATAAATTAGCAGTGCCCAGGTTACAGAAACTCTGCAGTCGTGTTTGTACCTTCTCACACATGGGAGACTCCGAGGGGATGGAGCAGCCTGCGGGAAGCAGGATCCTGCAGCGGAGTTTGTGCAAGGACTGGTTGGGCCGTGTGTGATGTGTCCCTGTAATCCTGACAGGGACTTGGGTAATAAACATCTTTAATTCAGTTTAAAACCCTTCTGTAGCACCAGCCCAGAAAGGTCTTAGTCGAAAGGGGAATCAGGCTCATGGGATTTTGAGAAAAGTTACTTTGCAATGACTTTCTAATTATTTCTGAATTCATTTACTAATTGCACAGGTCAGTTTTCTACGGCCCAAAAGCCCAAACCCACCTGAGGTAGGGAGGCTCTGCAAAATGCCCGTAGAAGAAACCCACTTTGGTACCTGCCTGTCAAGGAAAGAGATGGTCCCTGGGCAAGGGGGCTGTTTTCCCGTCAATATAGCAATCAAATTTAGCTTCTGCCACTGTAGGCAACGTGGCATTAAAAGAAGGAGCTTAAGTTATTAAACTGAGCTGCTTTAATCGTCCGGTTCAGGGAAATCCACTGCTACAGGAGACCTGAGGATTAGTGTATTTTTACCACAAAGCCAATACATCTATTCTGATCGGTCACCGCCCGCTCACTCGTGCATATGAAACTTCATTCTCCGGGTTTGCACTCGGGAGTATGGGACCAAATGGAGTTTTATCTGGAGATTGACCCCGTTACCTTGAATCTCATCATTCTGGTATCTAGTTATGTTATTTTGCTCCTGGTTTTCCTAATCTCCTGCGTGCTCTATGACTGCAGGGGGAAGGATCCCAGCAAGGAATACGCTCCTGAGGTCCCTGCAGACACCCAGCCCCCGATCCGGCTGGTGGTGATGCAGCAGGGCTCCCCCGGCACCCGCTGGGCGAAGGGGCTCATCTCTGCCTACGAAAACCCCGCAGACCCGCAGGGGAAAAGGACTACTGCTGTGTAAGGGGACCGACAACCCCGCCGACCTGCAGGGGACCAGGACTGCTGCTGTGTAAGGGGACCTGCCCCGGAGCGCCGGTCCCGCCTGTCTCGCTGCTATGTTTACTCCCCGTGTGCAAAAGGATAACGCGCTCACAAGGTAAGTGGAGACGCCGCTTTATTTGATACGGTGCCATTGCCAAGGGGGTCATTTTACGTCGGGCTGTGCTCTGCATCAATATGAGCTTGCAGTTCTGCCTGCCAGCCGTAAAGACACTAATTTCCACCAGCGCTGCCGCTGCCTCGCAGCCCCACTGGCAGTCGGAAGCAGCGGCGCTGTTCATCCACCCGGGCACTGGCGAGGGGCCTTGGTTCAATCTCGAGTTGTGCCTGGCACGGTTGTTTTTGCAGGAACACAGTGCTGTTCAAAGCATCCCACCCGGACGGGCTGAGCTGTGCTGCAGCCTCGGCACACCTTCCTCGGCCGGCAGTGCAGATGACCTTGGCAGGCTGTTCCCATCTTCCCAGGGGGAAAAGAAACACTAAGGATTTTAAAAGGATATGACTTTCTGATAGGAGCCAGCTGCTGCTCCCATCAGAATTTGATACTTTCCATGTTGTCTGTGAGCTCCCCTGAGGGCAGTGCCAAGCCCATCTTGGCACTTGTTTTCCATAGGTAGAACGTGAGCTCTGCTCTTACAGGGCACTCTTCCCCCTTGCCCCACACAAATGCCCTGACAGGATACAGTATGCTTCCTGGAAAAGCTGGGTATGAGGCCTCATGCCCAAGAGAAAGTGTGAAGTGGGGTAAATTTACCAGCAATGTGATATATGTGAGTCATCGCTGCCGTCCGTCCCACTGGAACGGGAATTTCTGACCATCCATCCTGGCTTCCAGTGAGCATCTCCACGTGCCTGACCCTGCCTCTCCCCCTGAACCTTCCTTCAGCTGTATCATGTTCCAGCTGAGCCACAGGAAGGTTGTTATTCCATCTCCAGTAAGTCTAATGTTATCTGCATCAGCTCCTGTTTATTCTTCCCACGATTTGGGAGCTATAAGCTCAAGGCCTTTTTGGTTGACAAGATTCTTCTTCATCTTGCTTGGTTTCTCCCTCTCAGTGCTTAATGGAATGTTTAACACCAGGTTGCTGTGTCCCTCTAGATAGTACTCAAGTTCCTGTGTGTGCTGCTCTCTAACTGGTGGATTTTAACTGGTTACTAAGGGAAAATTAGCACTGGACCCCAGACTGTTGCAGGCGTCTGTCCCTCGGGCTGCTTTACATCATCTTAATGTGAAGTACCCACAGAGTCCTACAGAAAGCTTTGGTAAACACGGTGAGGTTTATTACCTGTGTGTGTCCGGTGGATGACTCACTGGATTGCAGTGGTCCTAATGCCTTCAGGACAGGCATTTTAAATACTTCCAGAAATAAACCGCAGTGAATTTGAACCACAATCGAACAAAGCTGTTGGCTGGATTGCGTGCTTTGTACTCCAGCTGGGTAGGAACTGTCAGCCTCTGCTGCATCCCCAGACGTGCTGGTTTATGAATCAGCCGCGGAACATCCCGGCAGTGGCAAAGAAATCTAGAGAGTATCTTTTTATTTAACTGTATTTTAAGAAAAGGAGCCAGAATCGTTAGTGGTTTTTCTTTTGGTTTCTTAATTCTTGTGGGTGAACCCAGGTTTTGTTTTCAAGCTTTCCTCTGCACCCCTCTGAGTCATGGATAGGCCTGGTTTTGGAAGGAAGGCTCCTGAGGGGTGGGTGCTGGAGTTAAACCCTTGATGGTAATAAGTCTGAAATTGGTGGCATGGTCCTCTTCCACGTATCACACTGAAATAATTACGTTGAGTGTTGTTTTGGTTATTTAGCAATGGAAAAGTGCAGTTAGTGAGCTGCAAGTTGCAGCTGCTTTGGCGAAACTTGGCAGTGATTAAGCTGCTTATATGTCACGGCCACTGTCACCCGTGCAGACCAGTGTTGTCTTTCCTTGGGCTCTCCCATCTGCCTTCTATTCAGCTTGTAAGCTCTTTAAAGCTTTTTGTGTGTTCATGTACCATCTCACACGCTAGGAGCCTTCTCTGTGATAAGGGATCCCTGGCATTAGGGAATAGAAATAATAATCTCTGCTAAGAAGACCTGGGGGGGGACTAAAAAGAGCTCAAAAATACCCCAAAGAACTGTTTTCTTGGGTGGAGAGGTGTCATAATGCCAGCAGAAAAGCTCTGTGGTTCTTTGATGAGGGTCATGCCAATAATGTAATGATTCCACGACACGTGGGCCGTGTCATCGCCACGTGTTCGGTTCTGCAATACATGCAGAGACAGACTTGCAAGGCTGGGTTGATAAGTACTTTTAGATAGCTGAAATCCTCCCGATAGTTTTCTCCAATGGCAAACCTTTTGTGCACACCCACCACAGACCCCTGGCTCCTTGAAACCCAGTGGGAAGCTGCAGATTTTGGAAGCCGGGCTGTGGAGCTGCCAGAGGTGCCCAGGGAGGTTGTGGCCAGGGAAGCAATTTCCTGGAGCACAGCGTTCACTTGTAATTTATCAGCTGTGATAGATTTGGTGGACTCTGCCCTGAAATGTGGAGGCAAAAGCAGCAAATGATACTTTCCTCCTGATAGCAGGAGCGTAAACAGAGGGCAAATCCCCTTCTGGAAAAAGAGAAACTAAAGTGCATCAGGACTTTGCCTTCCCAGTGGGGATAAAACGGCTTCCTTAGTTTTGTCTGTACTAGAACAATATTGGAGTATTAAAGCAGTGAGAGAGCCCTGGAGCTTGTACAAAGAATTCCAAGTAATCAAGTCACTGCCAGTGAAATTACTGCTTTGGGGAGGTCTCTACTACCACGCTTTTTTAATGACTGTGGCAGGATTAATGCATGCAAATGGGCTTTTATCAGGCCAAGCTTGCCAGAAATCACCCTTGAAGCTGCATTCCCTCGAGTGCTTTCAGTCCTCTGCCACGTCCTTTGTGAGAAAATGGGGGTAAATATTCTCAGAGCAGTTTTGCTATTTTCCCTACATTGAGCTGTGTAAAATGTGTATTCCTTGCTGGAATTCACACAGTTTAAAAAGCATCCTGTGCAGCTCTTTGCACATACTCCGTGCCTGCCTCTCCCAACTCTGTTCAGTCGATCCTGGGTTTGTGCCTTGCCTAATCCTACCCGTGCCTATCTGTGTGTGCTTTGCCCAGAGGATTAGGCAGTACTTAGGGCAGGGATATCCAGCACAGAAACACTGTTCTGGAGCAGGTGCTACTTGCAAAGGAGCAAGATGTTGGTAAAATTGTGTTAGCATTTATTCAGGAGTGATACGAGTTGGAGAACATTGGATGGACAGGCAAGGATTTAGAAAATGCTTCTAAATTTCTTTCTAATATTTCCAGTTCTGCCCTTGGCTTATGGGGCTCCTGTTCCCGCTGGTCTTTGCTCCATGTGTTTGCTCTGCATTTATTTTCTCTTGCTCTTCTGTCCTCTGCACTGAGATACCTCTCTTCTTAGTCATTTGTGCAGTTCATAAGGGGGTTACTGTAAAGCTTGGCATGCAGGGGATGCACCTGAATTCCACCCTGGTGGGTTCAAAGAGAATGAAATAAAATATAATATACTCCCACCAAAAAAAATGCCCGGAACAGGTGGAACAGAGGAGTTGATGAACAAGCCACATTAAATCTGGGCAAAGCCTGGACACAAAGCCTTAAAACACCTGCTTTGAGTGACCTATGGTCACCATGGCACTGATCTGTAGCTCTGTGATATGAAGGGAACTGAGGGGTGCTGGGAGGATTTATTGCTGTTCTGCAGGAAGCAGGAATTTGCTCTGCACTGGCTCGCTTTCAGTTGGCTTTGGTGCCCTTTTAAAGTCACGTATTACTGCTTCTGTAAAGCCTTCATTAAAGGGTTGCACAGAAACAACAGGGGGGGAAAAAAAGGATTTCTAGGTTTCCCCAACGTTAATTCAAGTCAAACATGTCAGCAAGTTCCCTGAAAATACATCTTTCATGTGAGCCTGTTCCACTGTAAACACTGTCTGAGCCTTCAGATTTCTTTTTAAAATCCTTAATAAGCCACTACATATGAGTAGAGGATTAGTCCAGACAGACTAACCCATATTCATAAGGGAGGATTCCTTCCCATGCTGTGATTGTTTTGAATTTGAAAGGGGATAAATCTTGTCTCATTTTGCACATTGTTTCATGGTGCAAATGCTCATCCTCTGATAGTGCTGAGTACAGGAGCACAGTAACAACATGTCCAAGTCAAACCCCTTGGCTGTAAGAAGAACTCAAGAATAGATTTTACTGCCTAGAACTGCATCACCTTGTGTTGTCAGTGATTCAGCCTGTGTGATGTTGGTGCTTTGGTGGGGATGCCAAGAGGCAGGAATTGATGTTGGGAGTTTAATTGGAAATACTGTTCTTCCAGCCATGAGCCAATACTGCTTCGTGCTTAGGGGAGCCCTACAGCCCACTTGCCATCTTTTAGATGGATTAAAACCCAAGTATCTTGATCTACCTGTGTGCTTTTTATAAGGCAAAGCATCAGCCTGGGTCTCCTGGTGCTGTTCCAGCCCAAATGACTCCGGGACTCTCTCAAACACTTGACAGATTCCCTGTGCGGAATCTGTCCCATCAGGTGGGGTCTGGGGCTTGAAAGCAAATCCACGTGTCCTGCTGGTGTCCCTGAGGGGCTCCTGCAGCCTGACCTGGAATAGCTGCTCTCAGTGCTGGATGGAAAGGCAGCTGGAGCTGCAGTGAGGATGTGCTCGTGGGGAAGGTGTGAGGGATGGGGGGATGTGTGCTGGAGTCTGCTGGTGGCTGCTGCTGCTGCTGCCCGGGAGGGAAGCAGGAGGGCTCCTGGGGCAGCTGTCAGGGCTCTGAGGTAGAGCTCTGGTTCTTCACGCTTGGATGATGGAAAGCTAAATTAATTGTTCATAAATAAACTGCCCTGACATTCACAGCAGAAAGGTGTCTGACTTACCAAGAGAAAATCATAGCAGAAATATAAAAAATGGGAAAAGCAGAACAGCTGCCAACTCTAGCTCCTGTTCTGCTCCTGGTTTAGTCTCCTCTCTCCCTCCTCCTCACGTGTGCTGGTTTCCTTGGAGACGCTGCTCCTTAGTTTCCCTCTCTAATACTGACGCTGTTTGACATTAACATTTCAAAGAGGCATTTCCACCCGAACGTGACAAACTGGGAGCAGCTTTTGGAGGCAGATCCTTGTCACAAGGCATCCCAATCCAGCATCTGATGGTTCAGCCCAGGCTGTGGATGGGTCAGTCTCATCCCAGATCTGCAGCAGATGCTCTGTGTGGGCAATGAAGCTGTGCCCTAGTTTCTCCATCTGTTAATGGCAGCAATAATTGTTACACAAGCGGAGTGTTGGGTTGGTTTAATTAATATTTATGAAGGAACATGAGATCCTTTCACGGGTGGTGCTATAGAGAAATTGTTAATTATGAATGATTATATATCTGTGCCTCTTCCTGAATGCATAGAAGACCTGGACATATTGTTTAAGCACCCACATTTCACACTCCTTCAGTATTGAACCTGATTGGGCACATGATATAACTCTTCATTATCTAAAAATACACTGAATTTAATTGCTATTGACTTCAGATGAGCAAAGAATATAGGCTTAGCATCCAGTTCTATTTTTAGTGGTTGTATTTCCTAAATCATCAATATTTTTTGTGACTTTATTAGGCAATATTTTTCACGTTCTATTTTTAGCTTGGCCACTTCTTTTACATGAAATAAATGTGCCAGTTCTAGGGCTAAACCTTTCAAGAAAGGAGAGAGGAGGCAAGGAAGGTGGGCATATCCACCTTTCCCTTCTTCAAATGACAAAAACAGAGCCCCAAAGTACCGAGGGATTAATGGGAGCTGCCTCCAGTTTTACTGCTGGAAACTGGGCACGTGTGAAACCAATGTAATAAGCAGAAAAGGTGTATTGAAAAAATTCAGGAGTAGCAGCAGTTGATTTAATGTCTGCACATGCCCTGTGTGCTGGGTAGGACCACGGTACCTCTTACTCTCCCCAATAACCCAAAATGCAGTTCTTGATGGACTGAATAGTGCTTACAACAGGTGATTTCTTCCCCATTCTCTGTGTGTCCCTCCTATCTCAGGAGCACATGAAGCACAGACTTGACATAAGTCACACACTCGTTTCCTCGAAAAGAAGAAACCCACTTTTTTTCCTTCCGAGAGGAGAGCAGAGGGCAGCAGCCTTGGCTTGCTGGAGGACACACCCTTCACCTGTCCTGAGCCTGAAGGAAAAGCCCCTGAGCAGAGAGAAAGGTTCTGTCCAGGTTTCAGCTGTACCCCATGGGGAGCAGTGCAGGGCTGTGCTTCGCTCTCTGCAGGGCTCAGGGCAACACCTCCTTGGAATCATTTCTCATCAGCCACCAGCAGCCCTGCAATTTCCAGCCCTCCAGGCAAAGCACGCAGGTCACCGTGGCAGAGAAGGTGTGAACTCAGAGACACTGGAGGGAAAGAAAAGCTTTTTACTCAGGTGGGAATAGTGTTTTATCACTTTTCAGGGCATTAGTTTGAGACCAGATCTACACTGGAACAAGGGCGGTTTGATGATGGGTGGGTGGTTTTATTACTAGCAAAACCTCTGCCGCTGACATGATTGCACCAGCAAAAAGCAATTTGACAATAAGCCTTATTTTCATCGCTGAAACAATGTGTACTAACTTGGCAGATAATCTCATTAATTAATGGCAGCTCTATTTACAGTTGATGGAGAGAGACAGCTTGTAGGGACACGCCATCGAGTCTTTTCTAGCGCAGACAAGGCTCTGTGAAGCTGCATTTTTATTTATATACATATGCCGAAATGAAAATCGGGGCATCGCTTGTAAAGCCAAGAGTTCCATCCCTGGGGAACTGAATAGAAGGCAAATCTTTGGCATCAGGAGGCTCCGTGTTTGTTTTGGGAAGGAGAGCTGGCAGGGATCCCAATGCTAACTCTGAACGTCTGAGGAAAAGGCTGGCTGGAAAGAATTATGTCGTGACGCAGACAGGGGAAAGCCAGGAAATTCAAAGCCAGGACAGAGACTCCAACATTAACTCATTCTGGCAGGGGAAAAAATAATTGTGAAGTATTAACACCACGTCCCTGGGACATGCGTTTACAAATCGTGGTGGTGTTTGAGTTCCTTGGGAGGACGGAGGTTTTCACCAGTCCATGGTGGCAGAGGATGGAGAACTGCTGGGACACGTGGGAGTGTTAAGCCATGACTGAAGGAGGGGATATGGCTCATCATTATCAAATCTGTGTGCTTTGGCAACTGTGTTGGCAGGGTTATTTGGCTGGGGAGGGGACACACTGCTCCCCTGTTATTGCCTCAAGGGAGCTGAAGGGACAGAGGACCCTTTTTCTCTCCCTCCAACCAGTTCTGTCCTGCCAGCACACCCCGGGGCTCCCCTCCTCTTGTGATTTTGTGTTCTCAGTGTTACAAAAGCCCGTCTGCTTCTTGGGGTGGCAGTTAAACTGCCATTAGGGCCATGTAAGGTATCATGGGCTGGTTAATGGGATTTTGCAGATGGACTGGCCACTCTTCCCCTTTTGCAGAGAGAAAGCGGTTTGCCTACTTCAGCTGCTGAGCGTGAACGTGGGGGTTTGTTTCTTTGCCTGTTTTCTCCTGGTGTGCAGTGAAAAAAGACAGGATGCCCCAGCCTGGGGTAGAGCTCCCCAGAGGAGAAGGCAGTTGTGTTTGAGGCAAGAAGGAAAAGCGAGGTTCCAGCTCTGGCAGGAGGAGGCGGGTGAATGGTGCCTGCTAAAGCTTCCCCACAGGTGACCCAAGCCTGGCCCGCGGGGCAGAGCTTCAAAGCACGGTCACGCTGTAGGGCTGCCTTTTCCTGTTTTGTTTAACAGCTGCTTGGGAGGACGTGGGTTGTGGCCATGGTTTTTCTGTGCCCTGTCTGCTGGGAAGCGCTGAGGGTAACCTGGAGTCACACGTGTTGCAGAAGCCGGATCATTTCCATTTTTTTTCAGAGTGAAGTCAAGGCAAACTTAGATGAAAAGGATGAAGGCAAATGGCTTAAGCCCAGGCTGTGCTCTCATCACACAAAGGTGAAGCACCTCTCTTTGTTTCTACATGTAGCAAAGGCTTACCTGGGCTGGACCAGGGCCAGCCTTTTTCTATTCCTTGTTTCCAGGCAGGTATACAGCAGCACTCTCACCTGACTGTACCCTTGGATCTCCGGGTACTTACCACCCTGTGCAGACAGGGGGAGTGAAAGCTGGATCTTAGCAGCTCCCTGCCAATCTTCAGAGGCCAGTTCCCACAGGATGAGCACCAGGACCTTGTCAATGGCACCTGTCCTGAGCAGGGCCAGGCGAGAGATGTGCTCTGAGTCGGAGCAGTGTGTACAGTGCTGGGAGCGTGGGCAGCTTCCTCTCACTGCACCCTGGTAGCACAGGGCTCGAGAGCATCCTCCTGGGCCAGCAGCATTTTGCCACTCTCATTTGATTTAAGTGCTACCCCAGATTAGCTCTGCTCCTGCAGGCATCTGTCTTAGAGGATAAACCTCTGTCAGCCAGATCCGTCGTCTCAAACTCGCAGAATAACCCGCCAGAAGGCAACAAGGGCTCAGATAAGCTCTGAGTTCAAAGGGGCACTTTGGGCTTAGAACTTGCAGTGTGTCTGATCATGACTTTAACCTGGGATGGGGACAGCAAGTGCCTGAGATGACCGGAGCAGGACAAGGCTTCGGAGAGAGAACTGGGTTTGTAGGTACAGCCCCGGCACGGCTCAGGCTCCCGCGTGTGGTGAAGGCAGAAAGTGCTTTCATGTTTTGCCATGGATTTAAAAAGCTGAAACCATCACAGTGCGTATCTCCTAACAAAGAGATAACATTGAGAAGCAGCTATATCAGCTTCTTTGGTTGTTATACCCATGTTAATGTATAATGCATATACCCACACAGGCAGAGACATGTCTTTGTGCACATAATTACAGGCTGTTGCATAAAGATGTTTCCATTTTAACCCTGTATTACAGTATCTTAAATTCACAGAAGTCACCCCAGCTTGATTCTCATTCTTCACCTCACCTTGGATCACCCTGTCCTCTTCTCCAGGAGCTCAAGGGTTGATTTGACAACCAACTGCATAAAGCAACTACCGGCCCAAGCATCAGCTTTCTAAAAACCGTGGTCTGGGACACAGGTACAGCACATCACGTGCACTTGGTGTCTCCCCACAAATCACTGGTCTTGCCACGCTGCACTTTTGGGATTTCCAGGGGCCAGATTCTGTTGCTCAGGACTCAGGCATGACCCTTGCCCAGGTCTGTGCTCTGCTCTCCCTTCCCCTGCTGCAGGCAGGAGTTTACTCAAGGCAATTCGACAGGATTTCAGAGGAAATACCCAGAAGTGATGTAAGTGCAAGTGCAACGCAGGAGAGGGGCCCAAATTTGCATGTAAACATCCACGGTTACCATTTGGCTGCCACAGTTCAGAGCCCGTGTGTGGCCCTGGGTGTGCTGCCCGAGTTTTCTCCATCCCTCCCTGCTTTCGGGTCCAGCCGCTCTCTGACTGTTGATTTTCACGCTCCCTTTGTTGCTCTTTGTACAACGACACGACCGCTAATTGCTCCAGCTAATTAACTGTTAAAAGACAGCGGCTTGGTCCTCGGATTCAACCCATGGATTTGAGGAAAGCTTTCCTGGGAGACAAAGGCAGTTACAGCTGTGAACACCCTAAGCCCATGGCATCAGAGCTGCACCCGGGGCAGGCAGCACCTCAATTTCTTTCCCCTTTGAGGCCCTCGAGCAATGTTTTTTCTTAGTCGAAAGTCAGGATGCCTTGTAGTGGACAGATGGTGTTTTTCAAGTGGAGATGGGATGAATGAAATCAAAGATCTGTTTCAATTTGAACTAAAATAATTTGTCTATCCAGACTGTCTTCCCCTGGCATCTGTCCATGGAAGTACAAACAACGAAGTGGCAAGTAAGAGCTCTGGGTTTTACACTCGAGTCCCTCCCTAGATACTGAGTGTCCTGTCCAGCACAGATCTCACTGGGTTCTCAGGGCTGTCTTGCTTTATTCGATGTTTGGTGCAACAGCAAAAATTGTGTCTTTGTTTCTTTTTCATTTTAGTATCTGCCTAAAGCATCTCCTTCTCTGAGTAACTTTGTACCTTCAGAACTGCAGTCCTGATCTACCCCCACAGAACCTCTGGCTGCTTCATACCCAGCCAGGAGCAGCTGCTGGTAACCAGATTCTTGTTTTCGTCAACCCAAGATGCCATTTCAGGTAGACCTGTACACAGGCTATAAATCATCAAGTCTTTTCCTTCACTACCTTTTGCATAAAAGGTAATAGCAGTCCCACTTTCTTTTGACAGCGCAGTAATTTATCATTTGACAGGGTTTTAATGAAAACCCTGCCGTTCTTCTTGCTGGAATTCGAGAAACAACATTACAAAGAAGTCCTTCCTTGACCTCTCCCTGTTGGCCACTCCTGGAAATTAGAGTGTCTTCATTTTAATGAGCTCAGAGGACTGGGGAGTTGCAAGAAAAGGAAAATTCAAAAATACCTAACCTTCTCCTGTGAATATGTCAGGACACGTTTTTAGATAGAGAGCTCTGAACCTGAACAGGCTTGTTCTCTCCTTATTCTATGGCTTCTCGAGCTGAGCTGTTTCTTGGCTCCAGCCTGTGGTTTATGATGCAAGGCCGTGTTCACTTTGCATGAGATTTGTTGCAAAATATAGCCCAGATCTCCAGCTGGTGTAAATCACCCCTTCGCTCCCCTGTCCATCGCTCCTGCAGTCAAGCCTGGGTGGCAAACCATGGGTGCCCTGAGCCCGTGTGTGTGGATACACACAGAGATGTCTGTGATGTGTGAACACCTTTACAGGGCTCCCAGGAGCTGCGCCTAACCCGGCAGTGCCGTTGTACAAGTGAAATGCAGGAGTTCGTGAACAAAACCAAAATGTTTGTCAGTGGTTGATAAAACTCAGATTAATTCTGGGTTTTTTTTTTACCTAAAAGTTTCAAAACTGGCCTTTCAGGGTACTGAAGAATTTCCTTATTTTCCGTTTTTTGTTGGGTGAGATGATTTCTTCCAGAACTAGTGGTATGGGGTCAGTCAGATCTCAAGCCCAAACTCCTGGCGGTGGAAACACTCCTCTGTTTTACCAGCCTTGGTGCCTGACTAGAAATCCAGTTTGCTCTCACAGCCAAGGGAGAGGGATGGGTACCTCCAGAGGGAATTCAGATCTGAGGTGGATTTAGTTTCCTCTGAGGTGACAAGGCACTTTCTTTGGGTTCAGTTGAGGATAACACAGGTTTGGTCTCTACTGTACATTTGGGGTTTCTGGTCCTTGATGTGGTGTGAGCACAGGTGTGTGGAAAATCCACTGCAGCTCCGTGTCTTAGAACGTGTTTTGTGTGTGAACTGTACATCAGAATTTGTATAGGTTCGGGAGCTGTGTAAATAATAGTCTTCTGTAGTACTACACACGTGCTATCTTGCACACATGTTTATTCAGTAGTAAGAGGGAAAACTTGGAAGAGAACCATGTTTGCACAGGGCTGTAATGGCAGAGGTTTCCTTCTCATGCCAGTGTTCAGCACATAATGGAAGTTGATAGACAATGGAAAATCTTGAGGAAAGGTAACTTATTCTATCAGTATAATGGAAAATCTGTGGGAAAGGTAATTTTTTCTATCAATGTCAAATACCCATACAAACCAGTATGGCTCTCTATTTACATTTGCAGAGTTTATTTGTACAAATAGTGGTGAAGAAAACAAACAAACAAACAAACAAAACCCACGGTGAACATAAAATAAACCAGACTGGAATATGGGAGGAGTGTCAGCAAGGCTGTCCTTGTTGCTGCTTCAATGCATTTATCCAACATTAGTGCTGAGCCTTCCCAAACTGGGACTGAACGGTTTGGCTAAAAGGAAAGCCAAGGAGGAAAAGACAGTGATTATGGGTTGTGAAACCAGGGCAGAATCTGGAGCAGCCATATGTGAATGTGGACATTGCCACATGAAGGGATGAATGTGCATGTACAGAATTCCCTCAGGCCTTAAGTCACAAAAGTCTGGCTGTACCAGGCAGGGATTGCTTTGCAGAGCAGAACCTGCCATCAGCCAAGGGCTTCTTGGATTAAGGATGGCTTTAGGTTTGCTGCTTTTAGCCCATTTTTAATAACTCCTTCTGCAGGGCAGCAGAAGACAGGGCTCACTCCTGCAGTGCTGCCTCAAGTCCCACCATATATTGCAAGTGATTGCAATTTCCTTGATCACATCAAAAAAAGTTTGCCAGAGCTGATGGTTTCTCACCGTGTCCTGTCCAGGGAGCTGGGTGGTATTTTTCCAAGTGGAATGGTTGGTGGAGACCAGCTCTGCCATTATAAAGTGAGGAAAACAGCTGTAGTTTTTACAGTCAGGTGGTCACCCCCGAGCAGGGAGATGGTGTCACGCTCACCTGGCTGTGGCACGGCACCAGTCAGACATGCCTGGTCTCCCCAGGGATTTTACAGCCATGGAGCTGAGGCACATTAATTATCCTGCCGTCAAAACAAACCCCTCTCCTGCGCTGAGGACAAAGATGCTGCTCGGAGCTGGACTCAGGAGCTGGAATAACAGGGCTATGTGAGGTCAGGGTGGAGGTGAGCTGGCAGAGCTCCCCGGGGCAGGCACGGAGAGGCTGCTGCGTTCCCATGTGCTTAGCTCAGGCTGCATCCCCTGCTATCATGTCCATTTTTGACAAGAAAAAAGAGCGTCGTTGCCACCTCCTGTGCGTGAATGTTGACAGAAGGATGGGCACTGTCCCAGTCACCTCACAGGCACACCACAGCCCACGCTGTGACCAGCCCTTTCTCAGCAGCATGGTATTGGGGGGTGTCAGGGTGGGAACCCCTGCAGGGGCCAATCCTCACAGAGCTCCAAACCCAGTGCAAGATGACTGGGACGCAGTCCCTCATCCCTCAGGGGCTGATCTGTCCTTCACGGGCGCTGGGACTGAAATGGGGATGAGCAGAACTCATGTCTTCATGCTGCTCTTCTCCATCCTTTCCTCCGTCAAACCCTCTTTGCAGAGAGTAAATTGTGACCACAACAGATACTCTGAACTGCTTGAGTTGTATTTTTACATTTCAGAATTAAAAACAGGACTTGGGACGTAAAGCTGTGCAGCCAAACAGCTGGAATAAAGGTCCAGAGAGCAGACCTGGCCCCCACCAGCTGCGCTGGAGTCAGAGCTCCCAAGACAGGCTGAGGATGTGCCCTCCAAGCTGACCAGAAGGGCTGGTTCACTCCTGCCATGCCATATTTAGTGTAGGACTGCAAGTTTAATGGAAAGTCAACCTTTTTGGCAGCTTTTTATTGCGGGGACAGGAGAGGGTTTATGCAAACTGGATTTGTGAAGGCAGTTGTGCAAATATTTGTTCTCTGCTCCTTAGCAGCAAAGGGATGAGTACAAACAACATCTCCATTTAAGGTCCCACTCACTTGTTACAAAAGACTTGATCCAATTTTGGTCTTGTTCTAGACCTCCAGCTCGGTTTGCAGGTTGTGTCATGTGTAGCTCAGCCCTCACTCCACAGCCCTGAACAGGGGCAGGAGTTGGGACAGAGTCATGCAGCCAGGATGGAAATCCTCCTGCAAAGGGAAGAGCTTTGATCTGGGCAGTGGCTGTGGAAAGGGCATGTTTAGGATCCCCAGTCACCAGCACAATTCCATCTGCACCTCGAGCAATCACAAGCATCCATCTGCTCCCCACGAACACGGGATCTAACCCGAACATCAGAGCAGGTGGTTATTCGCCCAGTGAGGCATGGCTGCTCCAGGCAGTTCTCTCCTGTGGGCACTGCATCAGGAGGTTCTGTTCTTACTGGAGGGGAAAAAAAAATTCTAAAGACAAAAAAATTCACGGCAAAACTTTAGCAAGCGGATTCGGCGCGCAAGTTGGATTAGGGCTGCTCTGTAAAAGACCCAGGATCAGATCAGATTATCGAGACTGCAGTTTGTAAGACCTCTCCCTCCCAGCTGGGATTAAGCCCTAGGCCACATATTGAAAAATGAAATATTGAATAGCTGCTCCCAAAGTGGATGCAGACTATCCAGTGTGTGATTCTTCCCACAGGAAAAATGCTGTTTGATTATGGCATTAAATACTGTGCAATATTAGACATATACAGAAGGGCTCCCTATTGTTAGGGCCTTTGATTTTGCAACTTCAGTACTAGTCTTTTATGCTGTGGGTGGAGAGATTTTGTGCTTAAAAGTGTTTATTTTTAAACTACCCCTTGTGCAGTGGAGAACAGGTCTCTGCAGGGAAACTGTAAGAAAAGCATCGGTTTGAACAAACTATCTTGGATGATTCCAAAACCAAAACGATTTAGCCTTAAATTTCCTTTAGTGATTTCATATTGGACTTTTATCATCACTGTAATTCAATATTAATATTTTTAAATTGAAGTGCAGGAAAATTTCTGGCAGTTGTTTTTGGTAGGTTCCCTATTAATGTCTACTTAACTGGAGACAGAAAGAGCCAAGCACACATTTAATTATGGAGATGTCTGCATGACAGCATAAAATCTCAAATGAAAAAGAAACACTCTTTTAATATGAATAATCAGGAGACTTAAAAGTACCAGTCTTCTTTAAATAGCAATATATTGATGACTAAAAGCAGCACTTATGTCTAGTGCACTAGACAGCCTGGAGTTTAACAACCATTTATTTTAACCTTCTGTGCTGCAGGAATGCAAGGGGAGCATCCCTCAGTTTGTGTGGGATTAATGGCACCGTCCAAAGGTTGGACCCCTGCACCCCAAAACTCCAGAGCAAAAGGTGAGAGTATCACCTCTCCTCTGTTGAGGGACATCTTTCCTCGAAGGAGATGCCCTCCTTTTTTGTCTTGAAGGGTGGGCACTAAAGAGCTTTTAAATGGTTAATGTTAGTGAAAACACACCCAATGTAGCTCTGCTGCCAAAACATGAGAATTTGGATTTCCCCTGAAAAGCTGAAAGCCCCTTTACAAATTTCTGATCAAAAGTCTGTCATTTTGACTGAAACCTCCACAGAGGTTTTCCCAGTGCCAGGTTGCTGATAGCTTTGGGGTTCTTCAATTTAGGCAGACTGCTATTACAAGCCTCCAGTAAAGTTCTGAGGAGTTGGAAGCAGTTCAGAAACCACCGTTCCTGTTTACATCAGATGTGAGGCTGCTTGAAATGAGCCGTGGGCAGCCGATAAGGGCAGTGCAGGGCACAGCTGCCAGCGGGGTCAGCCGAGGGCTGGGCAGATGCCACCGCGGTGCTTTGCTGTGGCACACGCCGGCTGAGCACCACTGTGCCTTCCCCACCCTCACCCTCACAGCGGGGCTGCACCTCGCCCTGTAATTTATAAAGTCGACCCAGCTAAAATCAAGCAGAGAGGGGCAGAGTGGTGTGACCTCAGCCAGGAGGAATGGTGCAGGAATTCCTGGGCTTTGATGCGCTGCCAGCGCCGCGTCCCCGCCGCAGGGGAAGCTACTGAGGAAACAGATTTTGAAAGCGTGGCCTCTCTCCAAGGCTCTGGGTTCCGTTCCCAAAAATGTGGCCTCGCGATTTTGCACATGAGCTACAGATAAGAAGGTTGTGATGTCCAGTGCTGCAGAACAAGGTTAAGCCCCAGTGAGGGTTCCCGCTCCCCTCTGGAAAACCAGAAGCAGCTCAGAAGTGACAGGGAAGGAGCAGTTTCTGGAAAGCCAGGCTCTGTACACACAAACACTTCTATTTCAGCTCTTCCTCAGGGGCATTGCCTGTTTATTTATTGATTTTGTTCCACCTACTTCTCCCTGTAAATATTGTTGCTGAGCCTCAAAACCCAGGAACGGAGGATGAGGTTCCAATCTTGAGAAACAGGTTGAGGGACTCCTGGGTCCCTCTGGATTGTTGTTTGTCCATTCAGTGTGCAACTGGCTCCCAAAACCTATTAGGGGCTTTTTTTTTCCCTTTAGGGCTTCCATCAATTATGTGATGGGTCAAAGTCTCATTTGTGTGAGCCCAATCACACAGTTACATCACTGGAATGCTGTAGACTTTTATCCACCACAGCAGAAAGAGAAGTCAGGTCAGGGTCTGTCGAAAAACTTATCCCTTTCATCAAAGATAACACAATTTATAACTCTAACTCAAGGACAGACAGAGAATTCAGTGGGTGGTGGACACAAGGCCTCACAAAGGTTGCCAATAGCAGTAACATTGGTTTTGCAATCACTCTGTTTGGAGCAGAGTAGGCAAATTTGCACTGGAATCAAACCTCTTGATGCCCCCGTCTCTCTTGCAAGTCCTCTGACCTCTCAGCAACTTGGCCTGGCCACCAGTGATTAAATGTTACAGCCCAAGAATTTCCTGTCAGCCAGAAGGGATGTGGTGAAACAGAACTCCCTTTACTCTTTGTAACATACCCCAGCCAAGAGAAAGAACATTTGGAGTTTTGTCCTTGAATACCAGAAGTTATTTCTGCAGAAA
Source organism: Oxyruncus cristatus (assembly GCA_013399855.1). Taxonomy (NCBI): domain Eukaryota; kingdom Metazoa; phylum Chordata; class Aves; order Passeriformes; family Cotingidae; genus Oxyruncus; species Oxyruncus cristatus. Next base: position 814,883 of record VXAY01002113.1, read on the forward strand.
CAATGAAAAAAACAGTCTCTAAACATATCGGGGGAACTGCAAGTTAGATGATCACTTGGATCTTCCTGTCCCTGCCAGTCCCTCCACTCCCTCTTCTCAAGGCTAACAAGCATTATTCAGATTGGGAAACATGGTGGGGACAGCGTGCCTGATGTTTGTTGGTGTCTAGTGAAGAACATGTTTATTTTGCCTCTGAATTATATTTGTAAATATTTACGAGCCAGAGGAAAAAACGGATTTATATTTTATTAAGTCTGCTTACAAAACCTAGAAGAGCTGAGACAATGCCGTGCGTTACAGATGCTTTCTCCCTTTCCAAATGTATTTATGGAACCCCTAAAAAATAAAACAACCAGGCTGTCAGCAAGCTGCTTTGGGAGGAGGCGGGCAGGAAGGGCAAAGGGAGTTCACAGGCTGCTGGGCTGCTCACAGCCCCTGCCAGAGAGGCCGAGCTCCCGTCCAGCCGGTGCTTCGTGACCCGCACGGGGCACTCAGGCCCCTCCTCAGTGTCACTGCCTTACATTCATCTTGATCTTCCTGTCCTATATTTGGGGTTTTTTCCAAACTATTGAGAAAACAAAAAGTACCATTTTAAGCTATGACACAATAGTAAAAATTAATAGAATTCATGAGAACTTACCTTCAAAATCTCAAAATGAGACACCGTCCCATCAGAGTAAAATTTCAACTATTCAACCACTGACAAGAAATCAATTTGTTTTCTTCTGCTAAATATGTTTAAAATCTCTAAGCAGTTCCAAGTGGGATGTAGAAATCATTTCCTCTCAGATGACAAATGACAGGCTAAATTCCACCCACTCTGTTCACTTTGGCCTGACCTGGAGCTGATAGGAAACAACGAGCGTCTTTCCGTTAACTTAAATGGATTTTGTGTCAGCCCCATTAAGTAACAGCTTATTTCCCTTCATTGATTGTGATGTCAAAGATGAGGTATTAAGAGTGATTATGGATGGCAGACACGTTCACAGAGAAAAACAATCCAACGTTGGGAAGAAGAAAGGAGGGTAAAGGTTTGTGCATGTCAACGTTATAAACATTGATTAAAGGTGGCCCACTGTGGAAAGGGATTTAAACATGGAACTGCTTCATTCTGGCTTTGTTGTAAGTGAACATTTTTCATTTACTGTTTAAAAGGCAAAATTTGGGAGTATATAAAATATTGGGGCCAAAGAGAAATAATTCAGTTCTGCATGGATAACAGGTTGCTAGAAAGAGGCAAAAGTGGATGCCAAAATCCAACATCTGCCAGAGGGCAATAGTGGTCATTTTTTCCCCAGGAGTGGGCTGGAGCTGGTGGTGGTTTTCTTTGCAGGTCACAATGATAAGACTCCATCAGTGCAACCAGAGGATGGGGTGGAAGACTTGGTCCCTTGGGATCTACTGACATTCACCGTATCTACTGTTATAGTACAACCAGAGTAATTCTTTATTCTCTGCTGTAGATTTCCTAAAGGCAGCTACAACACACAGTCTCATGACTCTTATCCTTTTGGTTTAAGAATCTAAACTGTGATTTTTTAGGTGCTCTTCATGGTACGGTCCAAACTGAACCTGAAGGCAATGCCAGCTGCTTAGTTCCTGAGTCAGGTTGTCCTGATTTGGCCTTTTGTATAAAATTCTCTTTCTGAGTGAATTTTACCTTTGCATTGCCCTTTAATAACCCCCTCCTTGCCTGTTAGCCAAAATTACATACTGATTTCTGTGGGAGGAACTGATTCATGTTCCAGGAGCTATGGGCTACCATCTTTTTATGGTGCAATTACTAAGAGCCAAACTCCCCTGACATTTTTTATTTCTAAAGAAGCCTTGAAATCTGGCACCATTATGACTAAAGCTGCCCAAAGGAAAAGCTACATAATCAATATCTGCAAGGAAGACACTTCTGTATTTTTTGAAGTTAAAGTTCTCTTCAGTCATCAAGAGACTTGATTCATCTGATGACTCAGAGTTTGTGCAGCTGGTCCAAGGCCATTTCAGAGACTGAAAAGTGCTGTTTTTCTCTTCCTCTCTAAAGACATGATCTTTTCTCAGTTACATGAAGCACCTCCTGCCCTTGTGCCAGCTTCTTCATCTAAGGATAAGGTTATATTCAGAACATGCAACCAGGAGGATTGAAAAGATGGATTAATATCAAATTTGATCTTCTTTGGGTTTCCCAATATGCATGTTGAAATTTATGTCCCTCTGTTTACTACTGGAAATGCATGGCAGAACTACTGTTTGTTTCACAGACCAAATGACTACAAAATAGTGTTTCTCCATTATTTTCCTGCAATTAAACTTCATTTATAACAATATTATAACTTCACATCTGTCTCTTGTTCAGGAGCTTAAACCTCATTGATTTTAAGTCCCTAAATCGGATATGTTCTCTCTACATTTTGCTTTAAGTTTTCCAAAAACCAGAGCTTACATTTTCTGCACACATTTAGGTTTTATTTTTATTATGGAATTCCAACCTCACACCAAATTTTGAAATTCAGCCATTGCTCTCAAAGCAGTTCAATGGCCTGGTTCACAGGTAATTTAAATAGTCAATTTTAAAACATCGCTCTCTTCTGAGTTTATAGCTTTCCCATTAATTACTGTCATAATAATGATTCCTATTGACTTGAAGTTCTTTGGTGTTGTTTTCCAAGGTAAGTGTTTATTATCCTCACAAAATCTTGCGGGTTTGGGGCCATGAAAAACACACTTTCCTCTGAAACACTGACAAAAGAGAAACCTTCAGCAGAATTTGACATGTCATTATCTAGCCTAATGTAATCTAATACAAGGCCCATTCCTCTAAACCCCCTTGTTTTACCTGCAGCAAGTCTTTCTATTATATTAGTAGCAACGCTATAATCCCATTTCAGGTTTAGCGCTGGCACAAGAGCTGGGACACCAGTTTCAATATTTCTACTGCAAGTGGCTGTCTATGCCAAGGAGCCAGCCCTTCTTAGATACCTGTGTCACCCTGGAAAAGTTGTCCAGGCCAGAACTAATTCCATTAGTGTTTGGAAAGCTATTTATAAGCCTGTCTTCAGTGGGATGACCTTATTAATTAGACTGGGAGAAGGCTGAGGGAGGGAGAGGCGCTCGTTTCACAAGACCATTGACATGCATTTCAGCAAGTGATGCTTCTCCTTCACACTCTGCTCAAAATGACTGTCAAATAAAGCAGAAATCTGGGTCAGTCTGCAGCAAGAAACAAAAAAGCCAACAGGTTCCTCATCCTGGTTCAGACCCAGAGTGCAACTTTTCACAGGGTAGCTCTGCTGCCACGTGTCCTCAGATGTGCTAACAAAGCCCAAACCCTTTGTTCTCTAATTCCAAGGAAAGGTAAGAGCTTTACCACTAAAGCTTCTAAATCAAACCTTAACCAAACCATCACCTTCCTCCTTTATCATGCACACCCCTAAGACAGGAAGGCTGCATCCTCTTACTCTGTCTGTTATGAAGTCAAAAGCAGGCAGAAGGGTATTTTTCTCCACCCTTATTTACCAGAAATGCTTGATTTACTCCCTGCTGCAGAGTGGGAGTGGAGTTTCACCTGTCAGACTCCTTTCCTTTGCCTCATTAAGGCTCTGTGCTGCTCAGCTCCCTTCACCTCCCCATCGCACTAAATTGGCCAAGAGCTCCCCGTGTGCTGTCCTGCTGCCTCCAGGGCCAGTCTGTCACCACTGAAAACTCCAAAAAAGTAAGTACCTGGGAATGTCAGCAATGTCTCCTCACCAACACATCCGTTTTGGCAACTGGGGAGCTGCTTCTCTGTTATCTGTTTAACAAATCAGGAGACTTGTTACTGTGCAGGCTCATAATAAGAACTCGTCTGTGCCAAAGGGCCAGAAGAAACTCAGCTTTTGTGTGAGATGTTTACTCTTATTAAGATAACCTCCTGAGAGGATTTCATTCACCACTTGACATCTCATGTGGCAATTAAATTTTCATCTTGGGTGGGGAAAAGGAAGCTTTTGGCAAGTCCTTGATATTCGTTTGATGGATATGTGCAACCCAAGACAATTTTGCAATGCAGTGAGAACTACAGACCCCACTTCTGTGTCTCTCTTTACACAATGCTCTAAAGGCATTTGATGTCTGACTCAGGAATTATGTCTATGTGGGACGATTTAATGCTCATAAATAGTCCAGGAGTACAAATTTCTCCCTCCCTAGACAAGCAGACAGTACTTGTGAAGGGCCAGCAGGAGATTCTGCGTGGGTAAAATTTGACCCAGAAACAATAAGGGCAAACCACACAGCTCATGTGCTCCTGACTGTCAAGGATCGCAATTAGTAACAGGTTTGCCATGTGAACACCTCTTATTAGGTGCCAAATGGGAGTCTGCTGGGTATCAAACTGAGATTGCCTGGTTCATTTTGGACAACCCATTTTACAAACACCTCACAGCCCTGATCAGAACTAAATTCTCTTTGCCAGTGAAAAAATAATAGGTTAAATGTTTTATTAATGAGCACTCGGCTCTTCATTTTCAATGCATTGCTCCTTCCAAGCACACTGATTGTGCCCCACAGCAGGGATACACTCGAGTAAGAAAAGTCCTTCCATCTTCTTATAACTCTGACTCATCTATTAAAATTCTGGCTGAGTGCACCAGGACGTATTTCTAGTCTTATGAACACTTTTAATCAAATGGACTTTGGGTATTCAAAGGCTCTTTTCTTTTATACTTTGTGAGTAATCAAACTAATAAGGTTTTTGCTTCCTTAATTTTGTATGCCTAATGCCAGTTTTTAGGATTTAGATTTAATGGTTCCGTGGTCCATAATAAAGGGGTTCTTTTGTTGTGATTTTTTTTTTTTAAGGCATTCTGATTCAATAGATCATCAAAAGCAATTACAGAGATGAGTTCAACAAGAGTCACTGGTACTAAAAATAAGTTTTTGGTTAAGGACTGCTCTAACAATATGTGTGCTGAGTAATTCAGTGCTCTCCTTAAGAGACACAGACATCCAGCTCAAAATCTTCCAGTTTCATCACCACTGTCAAGATGGTTGGGGGTCTTCTTAACCTGGTTCCGCTCAGTCAGGCTTCGTGACATGAGTGTTCTTATTTTCATTCAAAGTAAACGAGTTTGAAACAGTGATTTTTATTTTTTTTATTTTTATGAACTTGAATAGTATCTCGAATCTGCACACCTTTGATGGAACAGGAAGTTACACTAGTTTGAGATATGTGATCACAGAACAAAGGTGGAAAAGCAGGCTTTGAAAACTGTGAGGAGAAAAACTCTCTGGGATGTGTTTCCTGGTAAAGTCTAGATCAAATGTCCAAGGCAGCATGGAAGGAAATAAAAATGGGAGTGGCTTGAGAAGAGACAGAAGAAAGAGTTAAAGAGGAGCAGGGGGAATGAGAGAAGATGGAGACAAGATCCAAGGACTCCGTGTGCCCCTTTGAAGGTGTCTGCACGTACATTATACAGGAGTCAGTCCAGGTTTTTATCAGAACCTCAAAGCAGCAGCTTTCCAGTCGTGGTGTCCGCAATGTCACATGCTCCTGAATGTTTTTACAGCCTGAAAGTGCAAATTACTGGGGCATTGGAAGAGGAATGCAAGGATGAGTGTGTGGTACTGAGCAGGAAGGGAGCTGTGCCACCACAAGTTCTACCTCAGAATAAAGCCAGGATATTGGGATACTGCTGACACTTCAGCTGTTCAGATGTAGCTGCGTGTGCAGGTCTGGGCTCTTCAGCGGTGTCCTCAAACTTGGCTCCTTTTGGATTAACAGATAACATAAGTGATATGAAACCTTATTACTGGTGACACTGTTAAATCAGATGACAGATTGTACCACTGTATTAACAGTGATACCTCAGAGATTAATAGATGTATTTCTCAGGGAACCAGCTCAGCTCTGCAGTTCAAGAGCTCTCCTTTCCAGCAACAAGCTCTTCATTCCCCTGTGAGCAGAGCTGAGCAACTGGCTGCCTTCTGGCCCAGCCCCAGCTGTCCTTGCAGCAAGCCCCTGTTTGGAGACAACCAATTGGTACCAGAAGAGCTTATTCCATCCCGAAACTACAGAAACTGAGGGGCAATTCTTGCCATGGCAGTTTGCAAAACTGATACCGCCGAATCCTTTGCTCACTTCTGGCACAGAGGAAGAGTTGGTAAATGGGACTGAGGGCCATGAAGGCCATGAAAAGTCAGATTTAGCCTGACATCCAGCCAAGTCATGATGCCTCTGCTGCCTGTGGTGGAGGTGGTTACGTGGCAGAGGTGACACGCTTGGCTGGGGAGATGACTTAAAACTATGACAGCAACTGCCAGCAGATCCCATCTGTCTCAGTCCTGCCATAAAAGGTGTTGACACCGGGTATGGTTTATTTGTCTAAACCCATGGTTTGCTTCAGTGTTCCTCTACTAATTGCTTTTGTTGAGGGCTGGAACCATTCAAAATCCCACTGTAAACAAGATCTTAGTTTCAACGACAGGAGCATGAATAGAAGGTAATATTCTCCTAATTCGTGCCCTGATTTGTACTATACAAGGCAACACCACATTCATCTTACGGAAACACGCTTGATGTGGTCCCTTCACTTGGTGGAATGACCCTTGCTTGGAAGCTTGGTTGGAGGAGATAAGACTACAGTGTTCAGGCAGGGGAAGGAAGACAGCTAGTCAGGTTATCGCAGGCAGTCTCAACACTGTAACCTCGATTCGGAGTAAATCACCCCGCATGCAGCTTTGCGACAGCACAGCAGGAGTGTTTCGCTGGGCATCTCCACACCGGGCTGGACCCCACGGGCAGGGAGGTGAGGACACCCGGCTCAGCCCGGGCCGCGTCCCTTGTGGAAGGGCTCCTTCAGCTTCCAGGCTTTGAGGACGGGGCGCGTCGCCACCGCCAAGCGCTCATCTGCCCGCTCGTGTGGGCGAACGAGCCAAGACAATGCAATTCCGCCGCCATCCCCCGGC
>VXAY01002113.1:830148-845449 GCA_013399855.1 Oxyruncus cristatus
TTTTTTTTTTAGCTTTAAATGAAGCACTGACTTGCCTTCAGACAGTAGGAGACAGGAAGGGCAGCCCAGTAGTTGAAAACAGAGGCAGAAAAGACTGTTCTCTGTGTTTAGAAGAACAGGAAGGAAGCAGTGCAGGAGAGAAGCAGGGGTTGTAAGAATTGGAGTTGTAAGGTAAGCTAAGCCTGAGGGGAGGGATGGCTCTTTCATCATGAAACTTTCTAGTGTACGTAAGGTTTATCAGACAAAAGATGTGCCCTGTTGTGTTAAAACCACAGAATTTAGACGTGGCTTGCTTTAATACTGCTCCAGAAGTTTCTTCCAGCTGCCCTAGAAGGAGGAACTGTTCTTAAAATAAGCCGTAGTCTCTATTCCAGGCTGGGTTAGTTCAGCGCTTGGAAAAATAGAAGTGATGTAAATATTTAAAAAATGAGACTTGGAGCATTTAGCAGGACATGTGAGCACGGGAGAAGGGCTCATCAAAATCTGAGAGGGGCTCCTGGGATGAAAATGCCTCCATTGCCCCTGACTGTAGTCACAGTTTCTCTGCACTGTGTGTGGCACAGCCCAAGTTGCCCGTGGGCTTCCCACTCCATGACACTGGTCTCCTTATTTGAGGGGAAGATTGATGAGTAGGGAGAGATGGTAGTTGGCTTCAGGAGGGCACTGCTGGAGCAGGCAGCTGGACATGGGCACAGCCCTTCATGGCTCCCTCTACATGTCACATGTGGTTTTTTGGCAGCTTTGTGGATCTTTCTGTTGTCTTCCTTTCTCAAGAGGAAGAGTATGGACCATCTTTATGCCCTCAGTGCACAGAAAACAACTGAATTTGCCAGGAATGTTGTGTGCAAAAGCAAAATTTCCGACAGATTTTTTTGAACCTGACTGTGGGAGAGATTGTCTACAGAAATGAAGAACACAGATCAAACACTGGCCAATGTAGCAGAATCCTGAGCATCCCCAGACAGAGGGAAGATACTTTGCTGTAAGTTGGTAACCAGAGAGTGTCATTTCCCTCAAGTGGGTCTGCTCAGGTTCACAGGTTACTGTTTCAGCCCCTTTCTTTGCCTATACCTGTAAATAAAAATATCTTAATCCTTTGCCTTCCTCCTTGTTGCAAAGGGGCTTTTACTTTCATGCTGTCATTTTGTTCTGGCATTTCTCTAGAAAACTTAGGAAACTATTGCCTTCTCTCTTGTTCTGCACCTCTCTCTTCCAGCCCCACTTGTGATGTAGCCTAGATTAATTAAGGTGCTAAAATTAGTAAACTGGAGTATCACAGTTCTGGGTTTGTTCTCAGTACATTAAGTTACTGGGTTTGATGATAATCATTTGGTAGAGTTGCACTCCTTGATGAAATAAGCCAAGGTTTTGTGACCTGTAGCTGTTTTTTTTTTTCTTTTCCTGGGAATATTGGCAACTTAGAGTTGCTGTGTCATGACTCTGAAATGACACTGCACAATCACCCTCATTCTCTTAGGTCTGCTTCTCTGGCTACTCTTTTTGGTAAATATCCCTCCTTTTAAAGGACTGATAATTGCTTCTCCCTTGTGAAGACTGGAGATTAAAATGTAGTTCTTGCGCTGGAGACTTTTCAAATGAACATGGGAAAATCTGTCTTGTTTTGTCAATTGAAGTTTTGTGTTTCTTTTGTGAGATGGATGAAGCCCATTGTACCATATGTTATCTGTCATGGCATTGGTGTCTTTTATCCATCTTTTATCCAGTTGGCTGGAACAGCAGGGTGTCATTTCTGGATTTTGTATTTAATCAAGCTATTTTTGGTCCAAAAAAAAGAGTAATAAAACATCTCTTGTTTAGTCTGACTGTTCCCATGGTGCCTATCAGGCACAGAGGGGAAAGTGTTTCCAAATAGAATACTCAAAATAAAACAGTCAGTCCTTCTCCTGGGTTATAGAGCTGTTCCCTGGGAGAAGGAGAACTGTTCTGCAGAGCCAGGACAAGGCAGAAAAGGGACTCAGTCAGGTCTTCATTCGTGTGCTCGTTTGTACTCTTCATTATGAAGGTACAGAGAAGGAGGTGATAAGAAAATTGCTGATTTAACCCTATTACTTTAGATACAATAATTACTGGAAGAAGCTGATTGACACTGAACTTTGTTATGGCCTATTTGAGCGTCACACATCAAAGCTTAACTTGTGAAATATTTATTTGAGCATATCAGTAAAAATCTGGGATGTTTGTGTAAGAAAGGCAAGTTTTTCTGTGTAGTATCTAAATCTTGTTTCCAAAGAGGGTTTCCTTCCTATGAAATGGTCTCTAGCAGAGTCTCTGAGCAGCTCATGCCTCAGCTGTTAGTAGGGAATTAGTAGGGATTTGCTATTTTGCCTTGTACTTGTGGGTACATAATCTCCCTGAAAGCTTTTAGTTCTCTGTCGAGTTCAGTCAAAACTGAAATTTGCACCAGAAATTGGGAAGGAAGCTGATAAATGTGGATACAGTGGGACTGCACAGCTTAAGGAAACACGGCTACAACACTATTCCTGGGGCCGAGTGTCCTCCTGTCTCCTGCAAAAACCTAACTGAAGCAAGTGTCACATCTCATCGGGTCCTGGCTGCCTTAAGGCCTTCAGCCACACTTTAGACTGTGTGTCATATGTGGAAAACGGGAGTGACTGATCTCCTGAGCAGTGACACCTTCAACCTTCCCTGAATTTGGGGGCTGTCTGGGATATGTGCGTGGAAACCTACGGTTTGTGATAAATGAGAAGCCAGACTGGTGGACTGTGCTTGGCCTGGAAGTGCACAGAGTCAACTTCCGGAGTCTCATTACAAAGCTCAGGGAGTGTTTTCACCTCTGGTCCCAACACTGTGGATAAAGCAATGCCATACTTTTCATTTCCATGGCTCTGCAACTTTGGTGTCAATGTACTAAATTTGGCAAAACATAGGAAAACGATAGTAACGAAGCTCTAGCTGAGGTACTTCAAAGCCAGAAGGAAAAGCCACTTCTTTTGTGTTGTTAATTCTCTGGATCAACCAGCTGCTTCTCAGATCCCTTTCCTTTGCTCTGCATCCTCTGCACTGATGAGAGCCTCGATTTCTTCTGGCCTGTCAGTAGGTAAAGGACAGACAGTGCAGGCCAGACCAGAACTTTACTCTCTGAGCTATCAAACCTGTAATGCAAAGTGACCAGGTTTGTTTAAACATTGCTTGTTCCTGGCTTTATTGTTTAGCATATGAGACTTGGGGTAAACTATGAAGAATTTAACCTAAGAAGCTTATTTGCAATTCAAGGGAACTGATTAGCATCTTAAGACACACTGTAGGGCTTGGAATGGAACTTGTGCCACGTTTTTAACTAGAAGGCTGACAAGGATGTGACTTGATAGTGGAAGCAGAGCTGTAGAAATGTCTGAGCCAGTTGCTTCTCTTCTTTAAATACTTTTTGGACATGGGTTTTTTTTATTTTGTTTGGGTTAGTTCCTCCTTCCTCCCCCCCCACTTTTTTCCTTTTTTTTCTGAAGGATACGAAGGTCCATCACGTATTTTACTCTGGAAAGGAGGGTAGTTTTAAATGCATATGGAGCCTGCAGCCCATTTCTTGGATGCTTCATGCAACCGTGCTAATTCTAATTCCATCATGATATTCAAACAGGGCTTGTTTGGGAAGATGTGAATTCAAAATGCTTGAGAGGGAGGTGGGGAGGAAAACAGACGTGGATACACTGCGTTAAAAGAACATCTTTGTGCATTAAGAATCTGCACATGAGAGAAGCTTGCAGCTTATTTATTTATGATATCTAAACCCCAAGTTCTGCAGAACTATTGCTTAATTCTCTCAGCTACCCACTGCTAAATGCTTTGTTCTTTTCATTTGGGATTCAAGTTTATTTTGGTTTGTCCTGTGCTCTGCCTCTATGCACTAGAGGTGGCTTGAACCCAGTCTGGAGTAGTATCAACATGGTTTAAAAAAAAAAAACAAAACGAAGTAAAATGTGAAAATAAAACCACTGCGAAGACTTGGCAGTCTTTTTTGATCTGATTTTGTGTCGTGGCTAGAGAAGCTGGTAACCTTCCCTGGTACCTCGGGAGGAGAGATTGAGCACGAACAGGTGTAACTGTTGCCTCTACCACTGTCCAAGATGCTGCTGTGCCTTAAAACTCAAGGACAAACTTTCTCTGGGTGGGGACAAGCCATATGGCCTCACTGCAGCTCTCCCTGCCTGCCGGTGCTGCTCTGTGGGTGGTACTGCGGGGAAAGCTTAACAGTGTCCTTTTGTTTTGCCAGTTCCTCATTGTCCCCGCGATTGTGGGCAGTGCCCTCCTGCACCGGCTGTCTGACGATCGCTGGGAGAAGATCACGGCGTGGATGTACGGGGTGGGGCTCTGCGCCCTCTTCATCGTCTCCACGGTGTTTCACATCGTGTCTTGGAAAAAGAGTCACTTAAGGTACCGGGAAAAGGCGTTCCACTTTGTTCCGTGATGTTTTTCCATTGTGTTTCTCAGTCAAAGCCGATTTTACACAAGGCTGGAGTGGTGCTTTTTACTGAATCGAGAAAAACAACACCTTCCATTCTGTCGGAAGAAATAGCGAGCCAAGCTCGTGTACAAATGAACTTCAGTGTCTGCTGCTTTTTCACAAAGAAAACGTGTGTTTTTGTAGGCCTTAGTGGCTCTTAATCCAGAAGCAGAATGGGAAAAAACATAATCTAAGTGGATGATGGATAATACCCCACTGCAGAAATGAGAACACTGTCTGGGACTATGGCATGCTCAAATGCTTTGAGGAACACAGAGTTTGCCAAGAGAATTATAACACAATAGCCAGCAAACCAGCAGAAAGCCTCCCTGGGAGCAAGGCAGCAAAACTGACATGGGATTTATTATTTATTTTTTTGTATTTTATTTTGGGTTTTTTGGTCCCATTATGACCCCTGTGTAATTTTGGGCTGTAAATTGGATTTAGCCAGTAGTCACTAAATAGTTTCTGGATTAGGTAGAGTTGATGTGACAGCTCTGCCTCCTTGCCAGGGAGCAGGATGCACGTTGGGGTGGAGAAGGGAAGAGGGATGGAGGAGTGCTCAGCTCTTACATGTCTCACTCCTTCCACGTGGCTTTAAGAGGTCGTGGAGCTGATGGGATTTTCCCCAGAGTAATTCCAGAGCGCATCAGGAGAAGGAGATGATACAAAAATGGTTTCCAAATCTACCCTGGTGACTTGCTCTCTCTCCCCCAGGACAATGGAGCATTGCTTTCACATGTGTGACAGGATGATGATCTACGTCTTCATTGCAGCCTCATACGCGCCATGGTAAGGAACTGCAGGCACAGCTTCACACCCAAAGCTTTCCCAGTGGGACCAGCCTGTCACTGCAGCCTTCCAAAATCTATAGGTACCTTCTTAGGTGCAACTGCCCACGTTCCGTGCTGTGACAGGCAATGTAATGTAACCTTCTGGGACTTGCTGAGCAGAAGGTAATGTTAGAAAACATCAGAAAGTAATTTATTTATGCTCCACATAGCCCAGTTCAGGCCTCCCTCCCATCAATGCAAACACCTTCTGCCTCTCTGTGAGCAGAATGTCCCAGTGCCTGCTCCCCCACCATGCTGAAGTCAAAGCCCTGAATATTTATTTGCTTTTATCAAGCCCCACTGCCAGTGTGTCGGTGTGGTCTGTTCATTCATCACTTCTGTCTCTTGAAACCTTTGTGCCTCCAGGTTGAACCTCCGTGAGCTGGGACCTCTGGCATCTCACATGAGATGGTTTATCTGGCTGATGGCTGCTGGGGGAACCCTTTATGTGTTTCTCTACCATGAAAAGTAAGATTTATTCTTTGCATTTAACTTTAAACTGAAAAATCATCCTCAGAGAACAAGACCAGACTTTTTTTTTTTTTTTCTTTGGTTTGGGAGATGAGCTACTGGGGTCCTCATCTAAGAAGAAAATTTGTCATAATGTTTTATTCTCACTGGTACCTGAGGCAAGTGAAGGCATCCAGGCAGTATTTAGAGGAGGTGTTGCCTGCTACTGTCCAATGCAGAGAAATACTAGTTTTAATTTTCTCATAAAACATTGGTAATGTCCCTGCATGGAAAGCTTTTTGAAGAATTTAATGGACCCATGCTAATATAAAAGTTTGGTTTACTATTGCAGGAAATGTTCATCCTCTTGTACCTCCTTAAATGACTCAAATCCTTCCTTTTTAGGTATAAGATCGTTGAACTCTTCTTCTATTTAGCGATGGGATTTTCTCCTGCTCTGGTAGTGACATCCATGGTAAGGAATGTGACTAATACAAACAAACAAACTCGCCTTTTATAACTAGATTAAGTTCAGTGCAGCTCTATTTTTTTCTGAAAAAATGTTCATTTTAGTTCACCATAATTTGTAAATATTCTCTGCAGAAGAACCAAATACAGCTGGTTATATTTTGGATCTACATGTCAGTGAAATGCTGCCTTGTTCTGTTGAATCTGGGCTGCACTGGGGAGATAAACAGAGCTTGGGTTTCTTGATGCATCTGAAAAGTGTCCTACTGGGTCTTGTCCACTTCAACACTTTGGCTGTCATTTATTTATAGTTACCTGTTTTAAATAATGTTGATTAACCCTCCCTGCTGCTGAATACAAAATAAATATAAACAATATAAATCTGACATCTTCTCAAGCTAATGCCTTAACTGCTCCACTGAATGCTGTACCAAAACCTTGCTGAATGTTTCAACCACCCAGTAAGAGTTGCTTTTAAACTCAAGTTTGCACAGAGTAACGTGGCTTTCTCTGTCTCTGCCGATGAGTGTGAAGCCAACCATCAGATTTGTGCTGGTTCTTCAGTTATGCTGTTATAACTTCTCCAGTGCTGTTGGGACACAGTGTATAAACTTATTATTGTGTATTTCACACAGTGTGATAGAAATACCCTGCATTTCTTGCTTGCCCAAGCCGTTCTGAGCCGTGACACCCACCCTCCTTCGCTCGGGGGCGGGGGGGAGGAAATCACTTTGCATTTTGTACATGGAAAAACTCCTTGCCCCCTTCCCAGCCCCTGACCTGTCCCTGTTTGTTGACAGACCAACACGGAGGGGCTGCAGGAGGTCGCCTGGGGAGGTTTGATCTACTGCCTGGGCGTGGTGTTCTTCAAGAGTGATGGAGTGATCCCCTTTGCCCACGCCATCTGGCACGTCTTCGTGGCCACGGCAGCCGCTGTCCATTACTATGCCATCTGGAAGTACCTTTACAGAAGTCCTGCAGACAAAATTCGTCACTTGTGAGAGATAGACATCTATAGGCATAAAAATAACCTGCACTTGGCCTCTGTAACAGTATTATTTGACTTAAGGAATTTGGGGGAAATTGGCAAATTGCACAGCAAAACTGCACTGACTTTGGTAGTTCTGTGAACACGATGACTGTGAACTGATGTTTGTGTCCTGCCGTTGCCCATCACATGGCAAGTGCTGTAAATAACCAAGATACTGTACTGCAGTACCGAGAGTCCATTCCACGTTAGCAGAACTGGCTACCTGATGTTTACAAACAAATTTTGTATCCTAGTTTAATTTTACAATTTTTAACTACGTGAATTTTTCTAAATTAGTGATCGAAATGGTGAAGTCAGTGCAATAGTGCAAACGTTAACGCTCTTGATTTGAAATTTGGTTTCTATCACCTTTCCACTAGTCATTTCTTAAACATGAATCACAGACAACTAATCTACTTTTACCACTCATTATCTTGGTATAATGTGACTTTTATAGAAACTTTTTTGTGTTTTTTGTAAACTTTAAAAGTACATTTATTGAACTGAAGACACACAACTGTCAGCTATGCAGCTACTCATGTTGCAAACTCTTGCAAGAAATGATTACATTCCACACCCTGTCCTGACAAGCAAACCTTGTACCTCTTCCGAAGGTTGTGTTAAAGGTGTAATAACCACTTTTACAAACTAAAATCTAAATGTGATTCTGCTGAGTTCTAACATGACAGCATTCTGCTGGTCTGTAGTACCACTGAAACAGACCTTAACTTGGTTTTATTTGTGGTGAAGTGCTTTAAAGGGAATAGTTGAGGTGATTGTCTCCTCAAGGTTCCCAGTCCTGCCCAGCCTGGCAGTGGTGCAGGTGAAGGCAGGTGAGCAGCTGATGCTCCCTGTCCAAACCAGGGTCAGTAATTTCTCCAGGGCTGTAACATTTAGGCTTGGATTTCCAGCGGGATTTAAACCCACCAACAGAACCTGATCCCACCAGCTTTTGTTGGGGCGGTTCTGCTGGGAAATCCTGGTAAGAGCAGGTTCAGAGCATCGCTGGCCACCCTTGAGCTCGTGGTTCTTCACAAGCACAGCCTTTCAGGGAGCAGAGCTTGAGGAACTTGATCTGGGGCTTCACACAGTAAAACTGGTCTTTGTTGCTGTCTGTCTGTACAGGAAATCCAGCTGTGGTAGCGAGTCATGACTGTAGAACCCGTGCTGTAATGACCAGTGTAGAAGAGTCATTGTAATACTGTTTGCCCAATAATTGTATCCTGTCCCACTATATAATGAATGTCTTATATTAAGATTGACTTTATCCTTTTTCTAAGTTACTCAGTTTTTCATGTCAGTATTTAAAAAACAAAACCAAAATGTGTTGCCTTTTTCAGATTTTGTTCTGGATATTGCCTGTCTGCAACCAACAAGTAGCAGGATAGGGATGTTTTAAAGGTCCCAGTTCCACTTAGATTTGCCAGAGGGCAGCAGATTTTAGAATATTTGCATTTGTACAGGGAATTTACGAGAGGGACAAACTTTAAATTCAAGGTATTGAAGAATCGCTGTTGTGGTGTTTAGCAGGTGATCAGAGAAGTGGCACCGCCAGAGCAGAATAATGAACTGCCCCCAAAAGAGAGCAAAGGGAGGAGCTGGGCAGGTAATTCCTGCTGCAACAGTCTCGCACATCTGGATGCCTCAGTTTTTTAACATTGTGTCTATTTTAATATTTTCCACTTTTTGTCAGTTCACCTATTTTGTTGCAATGCAGTACTGTTAAAACCACTACAATACGTGTAAAGGTTTTCTGTAGTCAACAGTGAAACTCTTGCTTGAATATGTTTTAATTTTAAGTTAATTTTTCATGGCATTGCTTTTTGGAGTGTTTGAAATGGTTTTTAAAAAATATCAATTCGCCAAAAAATATTTTGAATTACTGTATTCTAGTCAATATGATTCTGAATGTACTAGACTAACAATAAACATTTGGTGCAATTTGGAAACCCTTGTATTCTCGGTGGTTATTCTTTTCCCCCTCCAGCACTTACACAGGGATTGACACTGTTGCCACTCCTGGCACAAGGGATCCCAGGTTGAAGCTGATGACCCTCATGCTTCCTCAATCAATGTTTTAAAGGTAGTAGGAAAGACTGCAATCCAAATTATTTAATTTGTGGTATGGAAAAAAAATGATTTCTGTCTATATTTGGAACGTGCTGCTTTCCCTTTCGCTGTTCTGGATCCATGTTCTTATACCATTATATATATTGGGATTCTTTTTTGTCAGCTTAGAACATTGAAATACATCATTTTGCTGCCATCCCCAGAGGAGGATCACTGCATAAAATCTAGACAAGCTGAACTGAAAAATGTGTTCCTTTCTGGAAAACAAGCATATCAATTAGTCTTTTCTTTTTTTTCCCCTCCATCTAACTACAGCTCTCCAGGCTCATTCCTCCCAGGAGTAAAGACAGTGCTTTTCCCAGTAATGTTTGCTGCTGTGCAGAGATGTGATTTCTTTGTCTTCCTCAGGCAAACGTTTTTAAATGCACTTTGCTTCTGTATTTTCTGTGCCTTTAGGTTTTAGAAGTGCAACAAGTAAGCCGGGTCTAAATGAAGCAGTGGTAACACTCGTTTCAGCTTTGCAGATGGGCCTCTCCAGAAGATGTCTGGGATGCTGCAGGTACCTGGAATACTGGATACTCTTAGGCAGTGCTTTTATAACACGGTATCATGTGCACAGAAAAATAATTCTGTGACGTGAAGGATTTATTTTTGAATGGTATTGGGGTTTTGAAGTCAACGGCAAAAAAAAACCCCAAAAAGGCATTTTTCCTTCTGTACTAAAAGCAGGGCTGCCTTGCCAACTATATCTTCCTCACATCCCTTTGGTTACTCGTGGTTATGATGAGAAATTGTGTTACTGTCTCCCAGTTGTAGGTAAGTAAGTAAGAGGCTTGAGTGGCTGAATGTGGGTTTTGCAGCCTTTGCTGTTATCCGTTGGATTCTGGTGTAAAAATGGGATACTCACGAGACTCCGTGGAAGAGCAGGTTTGGACAACACTCAGACACATGGGGTGACCCTTGGGGTGTCCTGTGCAGGGCCAGGACTTGGACTCCATGATCCTTGTGGGTCACTTCCAGCTCAGGCTGTTCTGTAATTGTATAAAATCATCTTGCAGGGGCTGGAATAAGCAAGTTAAAGATGCTGAAGTTTTTCATAGAGTTTCTTTTTTTTGCTTAAATGCCCCTCCTGGTCAGGACCTCTGCACAGTCCTTTACTTGGGTCTGGTGTGTGTAGCCACGAGATGTCCCTGGGGGCCAAGGCTGTCATGTTCACATCATGTGCTTGACTGAATCTTTTCTCCATGCTTTGCTATTTTTAAAAGAGCGCAGGATGCTGGGCTCTGCTGCTGATTGCTTCCACCATCAGTAGAGGTGTCATGAGGTTAAAGCTAAAAATAGTCAACAAAAGAGGGGCCAGGATGGCATGGCAGAGCTGCCTCCAGGGAGTGGGTGCTCTCTGCCTTCCCTGGATTTCTCACCTTGTGCCACAGACCGTTGTGCTCTGACAGACAGAGGCTGCTCGTGGCCACTCTACTGCTTGAAAGAGTTTCACTCATCATTGTTTGGAATAAATTCACCAACCACTGTCGTAGACTGGGAAGGGAATGGTCATAAGACGCCTGAGATGTTCTCTAGTGTCCATTTGGAAGTGCTGGGATGCTCTTAATTTGATGTCCCAGCAGCGCTGGGAGGACCAGCACTGCCCAACTGGCACGAGCAGCAGAGTTTGGATGAGCTTTGCAGCCTGTCTGGAGAATTCAGCACAGAGAGGCCTGAGGTGCAGCACTCCCAGAGCACCTGTACCGCGTGTGGACAGGTCACTTCAGGCTCTCAGGTTCAGCCCCCAGGGAAAGCACTGCTGTCTTGGAGGAAGAGTTTTTAAACTCCTGTCTGGGTAGCATTTTGTGGGGGGTGTTTTGTTACGGAGGTGGGGGTCTGCCTGCTGGATTGTTTCCACCCCGGGCATCCTCCTCCTGTCTGTGGTGAGCAGAGAGGGAAGCAAGACTTGTTCCCTTCGTAGAACCAGGGGGCTGGGTCCTAAGGATAAGCCGGGGAACCAAAATCCTCTTGCAAAAGGCTGGCAGAGAGGCCAGCACGGGTTTTATAACAGAAGTTACATCACTGACTAATGAGGCTCCTGTGCCCTCTCAGGGATCTACTCAGATGTCTCTGTTGCTTAGCAGCACGAGCCCTGCTGGCGTGGATTTGGGTGCCCAAATCCTTTGGGTGCCTTTGTAAATCTCCCCCAAATTTTCCCACAGGTGAAAAACTGCTGGTAGAGACGGAGTGAGGGAGTGGGTGTAGCTCCAGCAGACACCTCCTGACTGCGTGGTAGGTGGGATTGGCTTCCAGGGCTGACACAGAGGTGGGACCAGACGTGGCTTCCGTGACAGGACCGAGCCTTGTCCGTGACAGGACATCCAAAGCAGACCCACAGGGTGTTTGGATGGAGAGCTGTAGTTATTTTGGATGTTGAAACTCTGAAACCCAACCCACAACACCTGCTGAACTTGGGGAACCTGGGGTACCTTTGGCTTCAAACAGCAGTGGTTTAGGAGCATCAGAAATGCTCCTAAATTGATCGAACATTGTTGCTGTGGGAACTCAACCAGCTCCTCACATCAGAACCCATGCCCTTGGGAAGCTGAGGATTTGGTTAGGAGGGGAACATGGGGCTGATTTTTTTTTTTCAAATATGTGTCTTCATATATGCACATGTCTGAATGGGAATGGCCTTTGTCTTGAAGCTGATGGTGGTGCTGAGCACGTTAATCAGCCTTCTGCTAAATGACTGAAAATAAAGCTAGGAGGGAAGGATATTTTTAGCCCCTCCTCTGCCTGCAGGGAAGAGGGACTCTGCCTGTCATTCCTGATGAGCTCCTTCTGAAAAGCCTCTAACAATGGGGATTTCACAATCCTCCCAGGCAGTTTATTTCAGTGTTTCACCCTCTGCCCTCCTGACTTTTTTTCTGCTGCCCAAGCAGTATTTTCTTTGCTGTACTTGAAGCCTGTTACTCCTTGTCCTGTCTGCAGCTGCTCAGAGAGGAGCCCTTACAGGCCGTTTTTCTGTAGCTGGAGGCTGTCACCTCTTTCCCTTGCTTTTTTTTCCTCCCCTAGATTTAAACAAACTCAAGCCCTCCGATGTTGGTTCATGGCCACCTCGTTTGACAGAGCCAGCGGGGTGTTCCAGAGTGACTTCAGTCACTTTTCCCAGTTGATGATGTGACACAGGGACAGGAGAAATAAGTGACAGTGCAGAGGGAGGGAGAGGTGGAAGCAGGAGCTGTAATCCCGTGTTTCAGGAGAGGGACATCGACCAGGATAATGAATTCTACCCCAGCCAAAGCCAGCACACACAGCATCCCAGGAGAGGGACTTTTTAGCATTCTTGGTTCTAGTTATTGGTTTGTTTTATCATTGTTGTGAGTGGGCGTTTTTGATGGATGGTGGTGGGGTTTCTGGTGTTTGTTTTGTTTGTGTTTTTTTTTTTTTTGTTGGTTGGGGTTTTTTTGATTAATTCCGTTTTTTTAATTACTTTTTGGGCTTTTTAAAAATTATCATTATCTTTTAGTATTTTAACGGAATCTCTCACCCACCTCCAGCGCTGCGTTTGCTTCCCACAGAGCTCCCAGCAGCATCTCCAGGACAACCCCCTGCATCCCAGCCGGGCTGTGCTGGGCATCCCGCCGGACACATTTGCTTCCATCCAGCCCCAAAGTTCTGTGTTCATCATTTCTGCTCTGGGGGGAGCAGATCTGACCCTTCACCACGGAATTGTGGTGGGAACGAGGAGGAGCCTGGGCTGACCCACGGGGGGATTCTTCCTCTCTCTGGCTCTGCCCCTGGTGACGCCGCTGTTCGGTGCAGCGCCGGGGGGCTTTGCCTTTGCCTTTGGAATCCCATTTTGCAACCCTGGCTGCTGACTCCTGCAGGGCAGGGGGGAAAAGGGCAGGGGCCGAGTCCCCAGAGGCTGCAAAGCCAGGGCGGGGCAATAGTTCCCTTCCCTGCGTGGGCTTTGCTGTCTCTCCTGCCCGTGCCACGCTGGGACATCCCATCCCATCCCATCTCCTCCAGGGCCACCGGGACCTCACAGCCTCAGTCCTGGGCTCCAGCTCATCGGCAAGGTGGGCACAGGGCCCAGGGCTGAGCAGCGGGACGTGTCCTTTCCCAGAGGTGATTTTTCTGGCTGAAGGCTGCAGAGGTGGAGAGGGAAAACAGGGAGTGAAATACAGGTGAGAGCAATGAGGCTGCTGGGCCAACGTCGTGGTTAGAGGAAATTACCCCTGGCTGGTTTCATCAGTCCCAGGTGGAACCTGGCTGCTGGTTGCTGTCTGAAGGTGGGGTTAGTGCTGGCATTTCAATTAAAATCGGGTCTACTAATATGCAAAAGGGTTGAGCATCATCCTTTTAAGCCTGAGTGTGTTTGACACTGCCAGAGGGCGGCTGAAGCACCCCCGGCACTCTCAGCCCCGCTGTGTCTCACACGGGGGGGCTCCGGCAGAGCTTTGCTGCTCTCGGGGTCAGCACGAGGCAAAGCCGCGGTGCTGATGGGGTGACACGGTGTTTGTCCCCCTCCCTCGGAGGGAGGGTGCTCCAGATATTAAGGAGGAAAAGCTGACGGTTTGGAGCAGATCCCAGCAGATCCCAGCTCGCGGGAGCCGCTCGCGGCTCTTGTGTGACCCCTTGTGTCGGCACTGCCTGAGGCTGGACCTGGGAATGCTCCCAGCGCTCCCACCCATGGATACCTCGCATTGAAGGGATGATCACACGTAAGAACGAAACACTAATATGTGGTGGAAATGCACCGGTCACAGGCACGGTGACAAATTCTATTTATTACTCTTAAGTACAACGTTAAGGATTCTTTTTTCCCCCACCAGACTTGCTGTGGGTGCGGCTGCCTCTTTATTTTGCTCCTGAATTATCTTTTTGAGCAGCTGGGCAAGGTTAATAGAGGGTTTAAAACGTCTCACAGATTCCTAAATTCTCACAGGTTTCGTGAAAATTTGGGCTTGAGAAAAAGAAACTAAAAAGAGAAACACCAAAAGCGACCATAAGGTGACCTCAGATGCCCCAGAGCTGCCAGAGGCTGGGCTGTGTCCAGTGAAGGGAATGCCTTGGGATGGGACTTTTCCAGTCGTTTTTTTATTATTATTATCGGGGATTTTCTGGGGTCATTTTATCCATGAATGGCTCCAGATATGTTAAATCCACCAAGTTTATTCTAAAATCATAACAGGTGGGTTATTAGGGGAGCGCCAGGACCTCAGAGCAGCAAAAGCTCTGAAAAACTAATCCTAAAGGTGCTCTTGGCATCTTGTAAAGATGAGTTTGGGGGGTGTCTCTCGGGCATAGGGAGGGGATGACCAGCTGGTTTATTTTATATATTTACATATATATTTATGCTACAATGTTATATTAATATTTCTTGAATTTTCTATGTGTACACGTGCTGTGTGCGCTGATGAAGAGCTCATGTAAAAATCTTTTGTCATATATATGTGTATATAAAAAATACAAACATCACCAAAAGCATGTTTTATGTATTATCTGTTCCAGATATAGAAATACAAAACCCTGCTACATGTATACTGTATGGTATATATAGTATATATTTGTGTATATAGTGTTTATGTATCTAAAATAGTGTATATATATTATAGTATCTATATAAAATATATATGAAATGTGTCTATATACTATGTATAATACAGATTATACATCGTATATATAATACATATTACACATGGTATATATAATAGATACATAGCATATATTTATTATATATACACTGTGTATGTATTATATATGTATAGTATGAATATGTATTAGTTTATATTATTACTGTATATATATGTGTATATACACATATATACATATATACAGTAATATAAAGTAATACCTATTATACATAGTATACATTTATAATACATATAAGTGTATATATATTTATATAAATTATGCTATTATAGATCTGTATATGTATTACTTGCTATTATTACTCTAATATATTGTATATATACATAT
>VXAY01002113.1:851079-880194 GCA_013399855.1 Oxyruncus cristatus
CCACACACAGGCACACCCACGGACACAGATTTGGGAACACACGTGCGCACGCACACACACACACACACACACAAAACAAAACAACCAAACCAAAACAAAAAAACCCAATGTTAAGTCAGTTTTGTTTCTGCTTCTGGTAAAGTGCTGAAGACAGAAAGGTTGGTTTGGGTACGGTGCTATCAAACAGGAAACACATTGTCCATCTAGTCAAATGCCAACCCCCGACAAAGAGAAAAAAAAAAGGGAAAAAGAAAAAAAAAAAAAAACCCGAACAAACAAAAAACCAAAACCAAACAACCAAACCCCACTTCCCCCACTTCTCGGATTTACAGGGGGCCGTGTCGAGCTTCGTACTTGGCCAGGACGTTCTTGCACTTGCCCAGCTCTTTCCGCAGGTCGGCCACCTCCTGGCGCAGCGCCGAGTTCTCCTTCTCCAGGAAGGAGGCGCGGATGGCGATCTGGTTCTCCTTCAGCCGCCGCGCGTCCCGCGAGCGCTTCGCTGCCATGTTGTTCTTTCTGCGCCTTGCCCAGTATTTGTCATCCTGCTCATTAAACACAGGCAGAGACAAACAAGGTATTAGATTTCGGTAGGACGAGCTGCCACCCGGACGTGCTCCCGAGCCACCGCCTCCGGGACTTCAGTGCCACCCCATCCCGACAGCGCCGGGCACGGCGGGACAGGAGTCGCAGCTCTACACGGCGCAACCCACCCAGGGAGCACAGATGCCCTTGCATGTTTCTGTCAAAATGTTTACACTAACCCCCTCATCCTCTTGACAGTGAATTCCTCCAAGGAAGAAATGAAGGAATATTCCAGTGGTACAATCCCTCTCCCATCTCTGCTGCCCTAGTTAGCACATCCACCTTCGCATGCCATGACTCACCCTCTGCAGTGGCTGGAGCAGCACTAATTACCTCTGGCCCTGCTCTGCTCTGCCAGCCAACACCTGCTTCACTCTGTTTGTTGGTATCACCCATTTCATCTGACGCTCAGTTCTTTTTTTTCTGTCCAAAGCTCTCTACAGAGCCCCAAAATGTTCCTGTGTGCACCGTCCAGTCATTGGAAGAGGATTCCCTGGCAGCGATGGCTGCTCTGGTACCAACCATAGAGATCAGTACAATAAGCTTTTACTGTACTTTTCTGTACAATAAGCACTGGCCAGAAAAACTTCCACTTCCCCCTAAAGTTTCATAAGCTAACACATTCCCAAAGTGTTATCCGTAAAGGATTGCCTCTAGGAGATCACCTTACTGCACTGGTGCATCAAAGGCTCGAAGTGACTACTGAATTTCACCTGATTTTTCCACTCTTCCAATGAAGTGGCCCTCAGTGAAATGGCAGCTTTGATGTTCTTTCACACTTGAATCAAGTTCTAGAAATTTGGAACAACTCAGTAAATACGAAGAGGGCAGAATCTCTCAGGAAAAGTGAAATTCAGTCCCCTGCAGAGTAAGAGTGATGCAGCCATTCACTCTCAAACTGCCTGGCCAGCTCACAGAGGTCAGACTTCCCTTCCCATGGTCATTCCTCCTTTTTAATGTTCTTCCATTTCCCTGTGTAGTGCCCGAGCACGGGAGCACAGCAGCACACCCAGCACAAGGCACAGGACCCAGCTGCTCCTACGCTGCACTGAGCACACAAACACCCACCACTCCTGGATCCCTCAGCCTGGAGCACTCTCAGCCTAATCCCGCTGCTCTGCACCTTCTGCTGCTGCTTCCTTAAGGCAAGGCAGGAGCAAAACAACTGCTGGCAGGAGGACTCTTGAACTGCTTTCTACCAGGCTCAACAAGGTGTGCAGCAATGCTGACTTGGAGCCAGTGCTATCTCTAAATTGCTCTTCACCTGTGCTTAGATGGGACCCCCAAAAATCCTCTTAAAAACAAGCATGAAGCAAAAAGCTATGACCCAGATCTTGTTTATAATTTCCCATCTCATTCCACTCCATAAAAATCAGCTTTAAACAATTTATTAGTGTGCCACCTAGGCTTCATCCCTCTTTATTTTAACAAATTGCTACGGCAAATCCCTTAATCCAGGCCTGAAAGACGTAAGGCTGGCATTTCCAAATCACATGCAGCCCAGAGACGATTGACTGGCCTAATCTGCTTACCCTCCTCCAGGACCCAGCGCCGCTCCACATGCCAGGGCAGAGGCAGCGCGTGGGTCAAGCGCTCTGAAACGAGTCAAGGGCAACCCAGGGGATTATCCCCAGGGAATGAGAGACCCTGAACTTCTAGCTCACTCCCAGGTGGAAACTAAGTGCCCCACTGCTGCCCCCTGGGCACCGCTGGGTGCCACCTCTGGAGCCAACAGCACCTTTGCCAGGAGTTTGCTGCGATGAATAAGGAGACCTGGGAGACATCACAGAGGGAGGAATGGCACTAAGGAGCAAACTCCAGCCATGCTTGTGGCAAACACCTCTCCCCAAGCAGAGCTCCAAACACTGCAACCCAACAGGGAATCACAGGTAGCAGAATTCACCCAGGTAAGCAACAAGGTGCAGATAAACCTCTGTAAAGGATGAGGACACTACAGACAAAGTGACAGTAACACACCACCTGAACACTCCTGGAGTTGTGATTTCTGTGCTCTCAACTTGCACCACAGTATCCTTAGGGATAAAAATAGCTCCTTTTCCTAATGCTATCAATCTGGTGCACACACATGGCATCCCAGTCCCTGTGCACGTGCAGCCAGGGATTCCCACACTCCAGCAGGCTCTCACTCTGTGTCTTGGGGGCAGCAGCAACAGTAGAATGAAATTCTGCACTGACTGCCTCTGATAAAAAAGATCTTCTGGGAAAGCACATACTGGGAAAACAATCCTGCAAATAATAATTTTCGCAGTGTTTGATAACCTGGATCAGTTGACAGATTTTCCTGCTGTCTTCATGGTCTTTGCTCTTCACATCTCAGAGGCAGTGAGAGGCACAGACAGGGTGCTCATTGTTTTTAGTATTATATTTTAACTATTGTACTGAAACACCCCTCTCATCTGAATAATTCTGTTCTGCTTTCCTACAACTTGTCTATGATTCTTTCACCTGGATTAGTGAATATACATTAGTGAAATACAGTGTTTACTGTAGTGCTCCCATTCATTATTAAACACGGAGCTAAGGCACCATCCAAACAATACACAATATACTTCATTCTGTTATCATCAGGGTGCTCCACGGACCCTGTAGGAGATGGATTCTTCCTTGAAGAATTCACAACCCATGCTGAATAGACAGAGGATGAAGAAAAAGGAAACACGATCAGGCTGTTTCATAAGTGGGAAATATGGGACAATGCAAGCTCATCCAAGGTCACACAGGAAGTTTCTGGCATACAAAGGAAATGAATATTGAGCTCATGAATTTCAACTGTTGCATAACTAATAAGGGACATCCTCCTGTCAGTCTCATTCAGAGCCGTTAATAGTTTCATCCTACAAGAGAGTCGAGTTTAGGTTGGAAGATTTACCTCACATGAGAAAACAGATTTACCTCACGAGAGAAAACAGATTCGTGCTCAAACCTGTACCTCAGACAGCGACTGTGAGAGGCCCTGCAGGAACAGCCTCGTCACCAGTTCCAATTTACCTTCAGGTCATCCGGGATGAAGACTTTGCGAGCTTTCTTAATCATGGGCTGGGGCTTCAGCTCTTCTTCAGAGAACTTGCGCTTACGAGGATCAAACATCTCCTGGCCAGGAATACTGGAAAGAGCAAGATCTGCAGGGTCAGGTTCATAGCCGACGGGGACTTGGATAGTCTCAGGATCAATGGGACTCGGTGTGTTTCGGTTTGCTGGCAAGATCTGACCTGCAGAAATATGGATGAACACAGCCATGTTAGAAAAGTATGCAAATAATATCACTGAAGAGGGATTTTAGAGGATCTCCATATACTTCAAAAGCAATGATTCTTTAAGCTTTCCCCGAGAATTTGGTATCTGCTCTTGCTAAATATTAGATTGTCCGTTCTGCAGGGTGCATATTCAGATCCAGACATGCTCATGCCTTTATATTCCTAATTCCAGCTGCTAATCTTGGATGCCCATGTAAAATCACTGCATCCAACACTGAGCTGCACTGGACTGCAGGCAGAAGATATATTGCTCCAAGCTGTGCCACCTTCAGTAGGATCTCGTCCTCACAAATAAGTCCTAAGTACTGTCCTTAAGTTCAGATTTACCCACCACACTGCAACCCTTCCTGGTTATCTCATGCACAGATTTCTCCCCATACACCTTTGGGGGTATGTTTAGTTTACAATCAAACAATGTACAGTATTTGCCATGGACAGCATCTCATGAGAGTGTGCTTCCAGCTGTGCTGAAGCACTCCAAGGAGACCTCTATCAATTCTCTGTGAAACCCTACCAGTGATATTCTAAGAGACAGTGAAGGAAACCAGCAACATGAAAGGCTACAACTCCTTAAAAACGCTCTGCAAAAATGAAAGAACACTTACTGATGTTGCATTTCTCTTTTATGATATATAAAATCTAATAAAAAGGAACCTAGCCCCAGAAAATGAATGCTAGCCCTCCATTTTTTTTTTTCTTTTTTTTTGATCTTAGATACAGCCTTCAAGATCCCACAGCACCAATTCAGGCACCATTCCCACTAAAAATCCAATTTAAAATCTCAACCAAAGGTTCCAAAAATAGGATCCTGAAGTCAGCTGCCTAAACATGGACTTTCCCCGGGGGCAGAATTTTCAGAAGTTTTCACATGCCTCAGAAGTAGAAGCCTCACAGACTTCAGAGGGAGTACTTCTGATTGAAGCAGATATTCTTTTATAATTTTGGCTATCTGCTAATTCACTTTGACTTTAGCCATCTGATGGCTTTTATAACTACAAAAACATCCTGTGACTGTGTAATATTTCCTTTTTTGTGCCCACATCTGCAATATTTAGGGTGTAAAACAGTAAACATTAAATGTCACTTCTAATTCCAAACCAAGGCCAGCATTAACAATGTAAGTTTTATTTTAATCTAGAAGATCATGGCAACAATATTGGAATCACATGGAAAAGGCACCAGGGAATTGTGTTGTGCAAACCAGGGCTTGCTAAGGGAGAGCTTTGTTTTTGTAACTCCTATTTAAAGTTGATAAAATCAGCTTTCAGGAAAGGCTGGTAAGGGCCGGGGAAAAAAGGAGGATCAAAGTTATTAAAATATGTATCTGTGGCTGTGGTAGAGGGAGGGAGAGGAAAGGATGCTGCTGCATCCTATTTAAAGGATGAAACTATTTAAATGCCTGTACCAAAGCACGCAGGTATTCTTTACTGGACACAAATACACAGACACATGCACACACACAGATTGGGCAAATTCTGCAATATAGATAAAAATCAAGCAAGATGTGAGCTCTGAGTACTTTTATATTTGTGGTGAGCATGCAGGGTGTTTCTAAAAGCCAGGTGGATTGTGAAATCTACCCCAGCTTTCCAACTGCCCCACGCAAAAGAGCCTGTATTTAAATGTTGCCGAAGTTCTTGACACACGGTATCAGTTTGCCTATTATCATTTATCTGTAACGTGCCATATTACACAATTACATGAGCTCTGTAATCACTGGCCTCAAGAAATTTCACAATATCACTCAGAAAAAGGGCAGGAATACTCCTTTTAAACATGGTAAATTGAGGCATTGCATCTTAGCAATGCAACAGCAAAATAAACAGTGATGCATCTCCACGGTGACCCGAGAGAAGAACCTATGGCAAACAAGACCCTGCCTTGCTTCCTACATGCACACATTTCATTCATCTCCCCTAGACTAAAGAGCTCTCACAGCTACAGAGCCAACACAGCCCTTCAGCAAACACGAGATGCCCCAGTGCCAGCGTGAAGCTCATTCAAGGTGAGCGCTGTTCTAAAGCAAAGCCTGAACAAACCACGCACACACGTGAACACCCTCACTGGGGAGCCCAAAGAGCACTGCCCTGTAAGATACCCCTACACCCCCATGGCACACACACACCTCAGCCTGCGTGGGCCAACCCTCTGCTCTGCCATGCTCCTGCCAGTGACCAGGAGCTCCCCCGAGGACAGAGTTAACAAGCCCCAAGTAGAAAAACCAGCACTGCCTTGAGCAGCGTTTTATGTGAGACAACTCCTGGCACTCGGCACCTTTTTATTTATTCAGTCGAGTTTTTGCCAACAATGCAAGCCAGGAACCTGCCTTCGTTAGTTTACTGGCCAATGGCCACGACATCTCCGTGGGGCTGGAACTCGCCGTAACCCAAGACGGCGGCGTGGGCAGCGCTGGCCCTGGCACTGCCGGCACTGCCGGCGCGCCGCGGCCTCGCGTTACTCCGCTCCCCGAGCTCCTCTCCCCCTGTGTGCACGGCGCTTCTCGCTGTGCACCCTTCTGCCAGATTTGTTCTGGGTGTTATTTTTATGCACTAAAATTCCTCGCAATCAGAGGCAGGTCAAATAAGCACAGCAAGCTGAGCGTCATGTGCCCAGCAGCCGACTAATCCCCGCATCAGCAAAGTTCCCAGCTGTCACAACATCCAGAGAAAAGGGTTGGTAAGAGGCTGTGATGCACAAGGAATCAGCCAAGGAGAAAGCCCACGCTGCCAGCTGCCAGGGCCAGGCAAGGTGAGGCACCTCACTGCCCAGCACTGGGAGCCAGATGCCTTTGCCAGGCCCTGTATTATTTAAACACTCTGTGCTCACAACGGCGGCCACATTTTCACAACAGTGAAGTGGCTGGACTGTTTAATGTGCTTAAGCTTTGTTCTCAATGGGGGCTGACGACTGCCAAGTGTTTTGGAAAGAACTTAGCCCCTCTATTTAAGTTGCTGAAATGAGAGCTCTTGAGCATTAAGTTCTTTTGGAAATCCAGCTGCACAACTCCACGGCGGTGGTGGTGGATGCAAGCCGGGAACAATTGTTAATGGAAACTTCCCCTCATACCACCCTAGTGATGTGTCTCAACCATGCCCTGGAGAGACCACAACTATGTCAACACTGGCCTTTTTTCTGGAGCCTTTCCCACTTGTAGAAGAGCTCCACTCAAGCAGCACAGAGTAATGCCAGGACAGACGCAGCTCCAGGTGTCTCCTGGCAAAGGGATCAGCAGGTTTTGACAACCCCAGCAGTTACAGCTGCCCCAACATCTTGCCTTTGCTAATGCTCTTGGTGTTGCTCTGGCAGAGAGGAGCAATAGCAGCAAATTTTCCAGAAGGAACTGGACTTGAAAGAAAGTTGGCTGTTCTAACCCTTTCAGTCTTCCTCCTCCTCTGGGCAGACACTGCCAGCGAGGAAGTTCAGAGTAATGGCAATATTTTCAGTGTGGCTCCTTGTTCAAAGAGAAATGGACTGAGGCCATTCTCTTGTGTCATCTAGGTCACCAAATGGCTGGTTAAGAAAAAAAAAAAAAGGCAGTTTTTAATTGCCTGCAATAATTAAAATTCACAATTCAAAAGTACAGTAGCGTTTTTATATACCCAGAAAAACCCAAATGCTGATCTGGTATCGTGGGGAGCTCAATCACCATATCCTGACTCTTAATTTCCCCTTTTTGAAACATCCCACCTACCAGCTGCGCCCAGGAGAGTTAAGACGGAAATAACCTCTTCAGCTGCACCACTGCTTGACAGGCTTCTCATCTGTATTGCAAGAGATCCCTGCTAAATTATGTGGAACTCAATTTTGAATCATTCAACTCCCATAGAAATGTGTCTGATGCTCAGAAAATCTCCCTTCTCACAGCCCTTCCACTCTCCTCATCAGCTCAACAGCTGGCTGGAGAACAGCTCCGAGAGAAAGAAAAGGGAGTGAAAATGTTCTAATCAAAATATTTTTCCCTATTTTTTTTACACACACTGGAGGGAAACAAAAGAGGACTTTCTTATTCAATTTATTAGCAGCCCAGAGATAAAACATGTGTTTGCTAATCGCTTTTCTTTATACAAACTGAAGGCACTTTGTGTGTGTCAGTCAGGCTGTACAGCACAGCAGTTTAACTGACAGATAATCCTCACCCAGAGCTGCTACAGAGGACGCCGCTGCTCTGCCGATGTGTTTTCCAAACCAGTCTATCCCCTTGGCAGCTGGCCAGCTCTTTGGGATAGTTCTCTCACTCCAAATCACAGTCTGTCCCAGACCAATCTGTCATCCAGTACTGCTTTAACTCCTTCTGCTTCCAGGAAAAGCTGTCTCACTGCAGAACATGCGGCAGTGAGCAGGCATAGGGACGGGCAAAAATCCCCACAGGCAGCAAGGTAAAAGGAAGAGTCTGGAGGTCAAGACTTATCTTAGGACAGCATCTTGTCAGGTTATCATTTCTCACAATATTAAAAGCAATCTTTTATCTTCCTATCTAATTTCCCTGCTATCAGGATTTCAGGGTCTCCCAGAAACCAACCCCTTTGGGTGGATAAGCCACACGTTATGACCCTCACTGGCAGGACAAACCCAACCACTCTCTGCCTGGGGGTGAAGAAGACACTTCACCTCTGGGTGTGTTTATGTAAGCACTTATTAGAGGAGCTTTCTTTTCTTCTCAAGCAACAGGAGATCAGTGTATTTTGACCAGGGCTCCAACCCAGCACAGACATTCCTCTATTTCTTATCTTAAACAAACTCAGTTCTGCCGAACGTGGGGTGACTGCAAACACTTCCTGCGGAAAGAAGGATCTTAATCCAATGCAACCACAACATAATTCGCTGCTTTTAACACACACTCAAAGACTGGCACATGAAAGCGTTTTTAAAATGTGTACTTTTTAAAGATATCAGCATTGTTTACAAACCTCGTGCATTTAATTACAAAAGAACTGTCATTTCCCCTCTCAGCATTGTGTGCCTCCCGCTCTGGGCCTCTACAATATTATTCCAGGCAGGACTGGTAGTCTTATTAAGATTGTCTGACACTTCCCATTAGAGGATGCTGCCTTCAGTTCCTTTGGCCTTTGCCAGATTTCAACCATTCTGTTTGGATTTCTTGTGTGCCAATTATGTTTCTGCCAAAATGGTTCTACAGTTTCCCGAAAAAGGTTCCGCAAAAATACTTTGTTTTGAACCTGTGAAAAGTTTCTGGCAAACTTTCCCCTGAGCTGAGCTAAGTGGCCTGTGCACTGGAAGAGAGGATCACTGTTATTTCATGGAATCACAGAATCATTTAGATTGGAAAAGACCTCTGAGAGTCCAACTATTACCCCAGCACTGCCAACTCCACCACTAAACCATGTCCTAAGTGCCACATCTACACATTCTTTCAATACCTCCCAGACCTGGTGGCACAACCACTTCCCTGGGCTGCCTGTTCCAGCTGTGTCCATGCTCAGGCTGGGGGAGAAGGTGGTAATTTCAGTAAGTGATTAGGACTCAAAGCTGAGAATGGGGCAAGGAGGTGAGGAAGGCAAGGAGGAGGCAGCCTGGTAGTCACAGACGAGAGGGAGAGCCTGGGACAGAAACGCTGTTCCAGCAAAGGTTGGGATGAACGAGTTCAGCAGAAGAGCATCATCGAAGGGAACCGGGCAGGAGAGTTCCTGTGCTGATGGCACAAACACAGCTCCACATTCCTGAGTCCCACAGATCCTGTTCAACAAACACTGAAATGCACGGGCAAAGCTCCCAGTCCTCCTTCAGCTCCTTACAGTGAGGGTAAGTTGTCATCCTTTACTCAGTCCGAGCAGCAGGACACTGTGGGATCAGTGCCAGGTCCATTCCTACACAATTCCAATATGCCTGTTGTAAGAGTGGCACATGAGAAAGTCTAGGCTGTCTTTTCAATTTGTGTGTAAAATTAAGTGCAAAAGCTGTTTAAGATGCACAGTCATGGTTGCAACAATCTTTAAAGTTTCAATCACATATTGTCTTTTCCAGATTCTTTCCTCCTTAAGGAGACACTTGTTTCACCCATTTTGATTTACCCAAATGAACCCTTATATTATTTGCCACAAATCATTCCTAACTACTACAGAGACACAATCAGCAACTTTTTAGGGGTTCTCTCTAGCACTGACAACTATTGTACCTGTGTGCTTCACAGAAACTATTTTTTTCCCCACAAGACTCCCATGAAAGAAGGACCAGCACTTCTCTTTGCAGGGGAAGGACAGCAGTAGAGACATTTTAAATCAAAGATCCAGCCTCTCAGGTTAGCAGATGTTGTAGGCACTGCCTGCAGGTTCAAATCAACCCTCACTGACTTCTGCTGCAGGTGAGGGACACCCAAGGTGTCACACTGGGCTCCTCACAGAAAGGGAAGCACACACGCACACTGTGACACCCTCACATAATCAAATGACTTGTTCAGAACCCTGCTGAAACTTTATGCAAAGTCCAGTCTTCCCAGACAAAATCCTTCCGTCCTTCCTGCCAGATTTTCCCTTCTGCCCCTGCCGTTCCCTGCATCCTCTCACATCTGCAGTAAATGAGATCAAGATCCAAGATCCTACAGACACCCACATCCTTCCTGATACGGCCCTGATTCAACCCAGAGCTGGTCTGACCTCCGCAGGCAGACCAGGAAAAGGGAGAAGAGAGGATATAATGGAATTAAAGCTGCATCTCCAAGCAGACAAGGGAGGGGTTTGCTGTCTGAAGCTGCACACGTGGCCTTCAGTCGAGTGCAGACCTTGGAGGGCTTGACTTGCAGCTCCTGCATGTGTTTAACATGGTGTGTATGTAACATGCTCTGCCTGCTGGGCCAGTAATGTTCTGCCCTTCAAAGGCAATGAACAGACAAATATGAGGCACCAGCAGGTAAAATTTTCCACTGTGTCTCCTGGACTCTACTCTGCTGTAAGATCTCTGAAAGCCCTACCTCGACCTACAGAAGGCTGCACTTCCTTAGGTCAATGAGGTCCCATTTCTGAAAACAACCAGGAAATCAAAACTTTTACTCCCTCCCAAACCACCCCTGCAAGACACCTGACAGTAGCGGTTCCTGCTCTGAACATTTCCCTCGCAGAAGTGCTACACAGAGAAACAGAGGGTTTGACCACACAGACATGTTAAAATTCTTGAGAAACATGAGATCTACAGCATTCCTAAATGCCTTTCTGATTTTTTTTTTGTAGGATGCTGCTTTCCTTACAAAGATCAGCAGAGATGGCATTCAGTGGGGACAGGGCCTGAAGAGAAGCTGCAGGGCAGAGCATTCACACCGTGTTTAATTTTGATTTACACTTGGCTTACAACCGTGTCTCACTTCAAGATGCTGATATTCTCTGGTGCACTAGAGCTTCATGACATCCTTTGGCATATTTTCATAAACTGGCAATTCACATATAGTAAGGTTCCTCAGAAGTGCAGTAATTCTTTCTTTTCTTAAAGGAAGGTTCTAGAAGATCATCAGAATTGTCAGCCTGCTCTGAAGAAGACAAAAAGATCCATTTTCCTTTCCTTGGACAATTAAGTACCCAGCTTTAATAAACCAAACCAGTAGATTTTAGATAGGGCAACTGCTTTAGGTAAAAGCCTGATATGGCACAGAATCATAGAATAATTTAGGTTGGAAAAGCCCTCCAAGACCATCAAGCCCAACCTGTGACCAATCCCCACCCTTGTCACCCAGCCCAGAGCACTGAGTGCCACGTCCCGTCATTCCTTAGACACCTCCAGGGGTGGGGACTCCACCACCTCCCTGGCCAGCCTGTTCCAAAGCTTAACCACCCTGGACTGAAGAAATTCTTCCTGATGTCTGACCTGAACCTCCCCTGGCACAGCTTCAGGCTGCTTCCACTTGTCCTACCACTCGTTGCCTGGAGACCCTCACCTGGTCCCAACCTCAAACGTGCCCTCACGTGGAACAGTGCTCCAAACAAAGACAACACTTCTCCTCGAGATGGGTTCATGCCACTGCCAACGTGCTCTCCAGGTGAGCTCCTCTCACATTGTTCTCTTTATTTGTCTATCCAGGACAGCACGCTCTCAGCCAGTAAACAGGTCTTGCAAAAAGCCATCCCGCTAATCCTGACAGCGTATGCCACCCGTGACTCATGGATCTATTACCCAGTTCTGGTACCCGAGCCCTTCTTGCTTTGGGTGTGTTATCAAAACACAGCCAAGTGAGATTTCCACTGGCATGGAAAGGCCACGTGCAAGAGGTACATTTCCTCTGCCTCCCAATCAGTAGCTCATGGCAAGCCCGAGAGACAGACAACAGATGCTATCAGCAGCACTCGGAATATATCCCTCCAGAAAAAGAGGTCACTGGGCAGAGTTACAGCAACTTGAAAATCTCAGCTTCCCTCCGGATCTGCTCTGCGCACACAAATCAGAATTATCTCTTGCAGTCGCTTGGTACTTTTAATTTTTTACCTTTTTTTCCACTTTACGTTTCACTAAAAGAAAGTTC
Organism: Oxyruncus cristatus; assembly: GCA_013399855.1. Lineage (NCBI taxonomy): Eukaryota > Metazoa > Chordata > Aves > Passeriformes > Cotingidae > Oxyruncus > Oxyruncus cristatus. Next base: position 863,398 of record VXAY01002113.1, read on the forward strand.
ACTCTTTAAGTCACAATTCATAGAGGGGGATTTGTATAAAATGATCACATTTTAAGAATTAGGGATGCCAGAATGGGAACACGCTGTTCCCATAACCTTCTAAGTAAGACTGAGTACATTTTATTTTCTCTCTGCCTTAAATTAGGATCCTCTAACGTGTTTTGGAAAATAAATCCCAAACAAACAGCAAAACTCGAAAAACTGTATTTGGTATGTTACAGCCCAATAGCTGCAGAGGTCTAATTTGCCTTTATATACTGGTTTTCTTCCCAAGAAGCACATAGAAAGAAAGCACAAGGGTGTGTGGTTGTACCTTTTTCTCTTTTGATATGTTTCTCTTCATTTACAAACTACACAGATGCACCAGGCCTGGCTAGTCTGAAAAAGGGGTCAGAGGAGGAGGGGAACACGTCACCGAGGCTTAGGGAAAATTCCAGGAGAACAGGCTGTGGAATATGGATTTTACCTGTGTGTCTGTAACTGCTTTCCAGCTGCTGCAAAACACAGGTTTCGGTGGCACATCAGACAAAAACTGGGAACTTCAAAAAGCAAGTCTAATTAAAAGAAATTACAACACCGGGCAAGACACTGTCTGATAAATTCACTTCTAACCACGAGTCACCGAGCACCTGAAAATGGCAAGAAACTGCTGAGGAGCCTCGAAACCCAAACCAATGCCTGCCGAGATTTCTGCACCTCCCTTTGACCAGAAAAACCAACACATACCAAAATCTTTGGGTTTATCTTTTAAAAATAGAGGCAGTGATAAAGGTTGGTGATGGAACACTTCTTGGAAGAAATCCTGGAATCCTAATGCTTAGTCTCCTTCCTGTGACCTGCTCTGCAAAGTGCCCACAGCCCTGGACTGACTCCACTTATGCATGTTCCGAATGCAACAGGCATGCTGAACCTGTGGAGATTGTGAACTATGTCAAAAATGGAATTAAAACGCCCCAAGACACAAAAGTCGAACCTCCCTCCATTTACTGAGCAGTGCATTTATTGTGATGCCTCCAGGAGGCATCTCAGCAAAAGGGATCAGGGAAACTCAACTGCCATTTGAGGACTGCCAGTTCTTCTGAACCCTTTGCCCACAATTCACAAGTAACAGAGGTTTTAGTTTTGATGTCACACACAACGTGGCTCTCCACTGCCAGTTAATGATAAAAAACATTAATATACTAAGACAATATATTTAAAAAATATCAATATATTCTAAATAAAAATATATTTCAGCGTCAGCTTGAGGCCAACGTGCACTGGCAAATCACTAATCAATTCCCTGCTTCTGGGAGCCTTTAAACATGGGTGTCTGCATTTTATAAGAGACAGAAACACAGAGGACCCTGTCCTTTGAAAATCATCATAAAGAGAAGTGTGAGCCAACAGCAGCCTTCTTTACAGTAACCATACCTTTAATTCAGTATTTTTCTTCCAGCATCCATAGCTGCAAGTTTCAAAAATTAGCTGCCACTGCAGGCACACCCCATGACTTTCAAATGATGTCTTGGCTCTGAAACGGTTCTTTACTGGAGACCCTTTTACCCCCTTTGGAAACATTCAATTTCATGGGAATAAAGTTCCCTGCATGCTGTGCTGCACTTCGTGCTTCCCAGCACCCAGACAACCAGCTCAGCACCATTCTGACCGAAAACAATGTGCTTTCCTACTTTCATAGGCAACACATCACTGGTACGGAACACCACTATTTTGGTTTTCTTTGGGAGAGGGGAACGTGCCAGTGTACTTATTTCTGAGACCTTCAGTCTCTACAACACTTAATAATTCATATTAAACACACCAGGGCCTTATTACAAGCTGATTCTCACAAAAGTAAATTGACTGCCTGGCTTCCTTTTCACACTGGTGGCCATCCCCTTCTCCGGACAGGACACCCGTGAGACAGCACAGGCCTCACAGGATTTTGGCGTCCGGGGCTTTTGGGAGGATTTGTGGTGAGGACAGCACAGGACACAACCCTTCATGTTCTTTCCCTCTTATTCACAGGTCAGCTGCAGGCACAGGCACAGCAGAACTCCCACTGCGTGTCCCTGCTCAACACAGGATGGGGTTTGCAGGAGTCGGACATGCGGAAAAAGGTGTATCTGTGCCCAAATGGAAGGAGAAACCCTGGAGAGCTGGAAAGCACTGCAGGCTGAGGGCAGCAACAATTCATAGGCTCAGAAAATTATGTGGGCTTTACCTTTTACACTCCTGTTAACTCTGATTTTCATGAAGTAGGTGGTGTTGCTACAGCAACTGTCGTATCACATCATTTCTGCTGTCTCTGTCACAGGGATCATCTTATTTTATCTTAAACTCAGATATGCAGCTTTTCTTCATCTATTCTAAAGCCCTCTGCATTTTGAATATAAAAAAATTATACAAAATAGAGCTGTGTCATATAAATGATTTTCTTTTTTCAAATGGAGCAGAAGGAATAAAGAAAATGGCACTGACAGATTTATGGTGCTCCAGATTTTTAGAAATAAATTAAGGGCTGGTCTCAAGATAAAGATGTTTTGTGCCACCTTTAATGTGTTCTTCCTGCAGAAGCTAACCCTGTGTTCCCGTGCACTTCAGCAGAATTAACTCATCTATTCACAGGTGAAAACATCTTGCTTCCTCATGCCCTGGCTATTTATGTGCCTACATTCCACACAACTCACACCCAGCTTAGACTCTGCTGCCCATCCACCACACACAACCTCACCTGCTGAACCTGCAGCCTGGAAGGAGCACCTACTGAAGCAGAAGTCTCAATCCATCCTCACCTGTTTCAGAGGGTTTGTCCAAGCTGCCTAGGGATGAGGTGGTCACCCAGCTTTACCCTTGCTCAGTAACCCAAGAATTTGGCTCTACCTCTTTTGCCTCCATTTGCTTTCTGGATAAGGTCTTTTGAGGATTCAGTGCACCAGCAAAACCCAGTAAAATCCTGAGGATGGAAAGGCCCTATTCAATTTTTGCTATTAACACGCATTCCAACTCATGCACTCAGGGGTCTTTCTTTGAGAAATATAAAAAGCACTGTGGAACAATAGTAAATACTCATTTACACCCTCAGGCTACTCAGAAAATGAAAGAAAAGCCCTACGTATAGTCAAAGGTTATTGCCCAGATCACTCAGTTGCCAGCACAGCTCAGACCACCAGACCACCGCCTGAGCTGGTGAGTATTTGTATCTGCTTCTTCCTAAGCATTTCCACTCACTTCCAAAACAATCAGTGCAGTCACCAAACTACACTTCACTTCTACAAACAGGTCCAGGGCAGATGGAAATTTGCCAGCGTGGATCCAACCTGTGGGCAAGAACTGTATCCTGTGCACTGTCACGTATGAAATCAGGTTATCAAATGGCCTTTCAGTTCCTTCCATCACTTTGCAAACTTCCTTTCAGTGCCCCAGCAGTTGACAGTTATTCTTTAGCTCAGTTTCCTAGAGAAATGAGTTTTGTGCAATCGTGCTGTTCACGTGTCTGTCCAGCCCCCTCACAACAACTCTGGAAATCGTTGGCCAACTTCAAACAAATTTGGTAGAGGGGTATCCACACATGCTTTGTGAAAACCATGCAAATGAAAGCAGCTCATTACACGTCAGAGAACCCATGGAGATTGTGCTGCTCATGGAACTGATTCCTTGGGCAGGCAGCAGGAAGGAAAAAGGAAAAGCATTACCATTTGTTAATGGCACTCAGAGAAGTCATTTAATCCTCTTCTTCTCTACTGGAATTGAGAGTATCTTTTCACTTTATCCTACCCACTCATTTACTGTTTTCAGTAATCATGAGCAAAATTATTTGTTTCACAACTGCACTGTCACTTGACAATCCCTCCGAATTCCACGCAGTCACATCTGGGATTGATAGCCATTAAACAGTCAGGCACATGTCCTGTCTTAAAAATCAATGTAGAAGACAGTCACATGTGGACAACCCAGCTGTCTGGTATCACCCCAGCATTTATTTATTCTTATAATATGTCCTGGAAACCAGAACTCTACTAGAAAGAGCCTTTTTCACATTATCCGCAGCACTTATTATGCAAGCAATTTAAGTCCTCACAGTAGGAGTGTTTGGGAATCAACAAATTTGCTCTGGCAGCAATGAAACATTCATTATTGGGTTTGCAGTGGGGAGGGGTGAATTTTTTTAATTTTTTTTTTAAGATTTTGTTAAAACACGAGACAAAAAGCTGCTTGAGGGACGTTGCTCAGGACTCGGCTGAGAATCAGAATGCTCTGGGTTTATCCTGGAAAATGCTTGTCCCTGCCCACCTGAGGGATGTGAGTCCGTGTGTGTGTTCCTGTGCAAGAGCAGAGGTCCCCTCTGACCCTTTTCCTTCTCACTCTCACTGCTGCTCTTCCCATGTCCTGCACATCCACAATCACTCCAGCCTGGCGAAGAACAGGTTAAACTCAGCCAAGAAGAAAACAAGCAAGAGAAACACCTTTCCTCTTTCTGCTTAACTGGGTAATTGGTGAGCAGGAACCTGCTTGATGAGTTTCAGCAGCTCTCAGAGATCAGGCAGGGCTGTTTCTGAGAGCTGTCGATTGATAAACACCTTTAAGCTGAACAACAGGGTACCCCATGCTAAGGCTGGGTTTGTTTTTTTCTGACAAGTAAAATTTCCAGAAGGCAATGAAGCAGTTTGTGTTCCACAGATCCATCCCCCAACACAGTAAGAGCAGAGAACTGAAAAGGCAGAGTATTTTGTACATGTTATAAATGTAAAGCTTACGGTGAGAATAAATAGATGATTTAAAAAAAAAAAATGTTTAAATGAATGGAGAAAAATGAAATAATTATTAACTGCAATGGAGAGAGTGTAACAGTAAGACCCAAATGAATAAATTAACAGGTTCTGTCCCAATAATTTAAGGGGCCAAGAACATTCTAGTCCTGCTCTGTACAATCCTCTGGGCTTATTACTTGATACCATTTATCTGTAACGGAAAGATTTTACTCTGTGCACTCAATGATTTTGAGTCCAGTTGGTTAAAAAAACGTATACAAGGGTTGATTTTCACATGAGGATTATCTTGTCCTACCTATATCAGACGTGTGTGCAAACACGTGAGCTAAACAAACAAGCAACAAACAAAACCAAACCCTGGTAAAGTCTGGCTGTAATTTCAAAAGAGTCACAGCTGTGTAACCACCAAAGCAACCCCTACAGCCATCAGTCCATATTATCATCTTCATTTCTATTTCTTCACGTTGTTTCAATGAACTAAACAACTGATAAACAGGCATTTAGACACGCTGAGGTTTAACATTTAAGACCCAAGCCCTCCCTTCCCGAAGCTCTGACAGTGGACTCCAGGTGAGTCTCACCCCCAGGCTTTCTCTCCCAGCTCAGTCCTTTTCTCTCTGAGGATGCAGGAGAGACCAAGAGAAAGCAAACATATGCTTATATCCTAAACCACAACGCACAGATTTGGGGAAAAGTATTTCAGCTCTGCCAGTACTGATCTGCTCAGAGACAGCTCTGATAAGGTTACCCTACAAACGGGTTTCTTGGCTCAACAAACCAACCAACCCCCTCCCCATATTTCAAGGGAGATGCTCCTTCATCAAGTAACAGGAACTGCTCCTCAAACACTCCTCCTCAAACACTCATATTTTGGACCCCCTCCCCAAGCATTATGTCTTTTTGTACTACTTTTTCATACACGGGTGCCCTTGGAGATGTTGGGGTTTCAAACCCAGAGCCAATTTTTCACAACACACAGTATTTTGAAAAGCCCACTGTTTTTTTTTTTTTGTTTCACAGAGAAATAAAGGAGTTTGCATCATAAAGGCTTTATACCCCCAAACCCGAAGCCTCCCATACAGCTAAAAATCAAATCCAGCTTTATTTTCCTGCATGAGTCAGGCTGCATGCAAACAGCTTCTGAGGAAGGCAACTTGGGGTGGAGAACAGAACTGAAGTAAGAAATCCAGAGAGGGATACTTGTTCTTCTAACAGCACACTCCTATTTTCCCAAGACATTTGCTAATATTTTCATTTTAAAACCAGAGGAAAGCCACCCCCTTTCCCCCAAAAGAAGTTTTAAATATTATAAAGACACACAAGGACACACTTTATTATTTTAACAATTATTGCTATTTTCAGAGCTCCAGCACAGCTACTTCCTTCCATAATTGGACTTCAATCAAACCCTCGTGAAGCTTTTGATCTTGGAAAAGAGTAACAACACAGCTCTGTTATCGGCACAGAGGGGGCAAAGAGTAGGACATCCAGCATTTTTCAATAAAAGAAAGTTAATTGCTTTGACTTATATTTACCAAAGGTCATGGCTACAAATTCTGAGTGCACACACGTAACGGTGCACACTGAGAAACCTTGTATGGACTGGCTGAAGTAAGTGTTGGGATTATATTCTCTGTGTGCATTAAAACAAACAAACAAAAAAAAAGAACCCACACACACAAAAAAAAAAAAGGGGGGGGAAGAAAAAAAACAGCAAAACAATGCTAGATTACTATCCAAATATACCCCAGTGGATGTCCTGCCAAATAGCAAATATGTGGCTGTAAGCTCCAAGCTGAAATAAAAGCTTGGCCAGCAGCCCAGAGCTCCACTGTATTTTGCTCAGCCAGCCATAATCTGGCAGAACAGAGTGAACACATTTGCAGCCACGTGATGGAGAAGCCCGTCAGGCCGAGCTGATTTCCTTGTGTTGGTTAAATGTGATCTTCAGACTGTACACATCAGGGAAAACGTGAGAAAGTGGGAAACAACCGGCCACGGGCGACAAACCGAAGGGCAGCAAAAAAAACTACTCCAGGAGTTTGCCTGAAGGTTCGGGTTTGCCGCGCTGTGTTTTAATGAGGTTAAACTGGGCTCCTCGGGCTGAGCACATTCCAGCGGGGTGCTGAGCACCCGGCATTCACCTGGATCTCCTCAGGAGTTACCATCAGCTCCTTCAGGATGCAGCTCCTGAGAGAACCTGACTTGCAAAGGCACTGTATAGGACTGAGAGCTACCCATCAGTGGTTCAAAAATGCAAAGTGCTGAGTGACTCTGAATTCCATACTGAGGAGACTCAGAGATCCTCGGGCCTCCCAGGATGCGGTCCAGGACATCCCCCAGGGTTCAGACTGTGCAGCCACCCAGGAGCACCACTGAACACAGAGGAACACTCATCAAGTGCGACAGAATTTGGCCAACGAATCCAATCAGAAAAATATGCAGAGTCTACAGGGCTAAAAGCTGCCCCAATGCTCAGGTATTATATTTTGATAGTAGTGATAATAAAATTTTTAAATAACTGACGTAAGGATGGACAACCAGCACCCCTGGCCAGAGTCAGAGCTACACACGACCCGGGAGAGCGTGTTGCATGTGGGTGCAGAAAGAAAAGCCTCCAAACACAAGATCTCAGAAGCTACAGATAAGAGCAACTCAGCTAAAACAGTCACCAGAGGACCCGAGAAAAGTGAGATTTGTGTACTCTCTAAGAGAAATAAATTGATAAACTAGACATGTGCAGCACCTGGTGAAATCAGAGACGCACACGAGTTGACAACTACACCTCCAGTGCTCTCCCTCTATCTGGCTAATGAGTCCTTTTCACGTGTTCAGAGCAGCTTCCAGACTGAGACTACCACGATTTCCAATGATGACATCAACCATGTCGCACTGAGAAAATTGAGCAGATAAGAGACTTTGGAAAAGTGTTTCTTAAACCCGGTGGTGAGCCCGGTCCAGCTGAAAGATCAGCCTTTCCGAGAGCAGCCACGTGATTACGGGTGCAAGAACATCAGTCTGGACAATCCACGTCCTGATTTTTTAAGTGCCAAGGCACCAATAGCTCGGGTGTTTCAAGTAGACACCCAAACCACAGCTGCCCAACATCTGTAACTGAAGGCTTGTGGTTTAACCTCCTCAGAAGGTAGATATGCAGGTTAACTTTAAATACGCTGCACTCTCTCCTAATTCTCTCATGTAAGTATAGAGTTGAGTGATGCCCGTGTTCCCAAGGTCGACCTCCTGCTCCATTTTACTCAGTAGGTGTTGCTCTCAAAAAATGGTTCAATCACCATTCTACTCCACTCCAGAAAAACCTTCAGCTGCTGAGCCCTGTTGCCTTTGGCATTTGTGAATTAGTGGAATAAGGCACTGTACCAGCACATGGCTAAGGAGCATGACACAATCTAGATATGTGACTTATTAACCTGATCTCTTATTTAAGCTCTTCTCCTCCGAGAGAAACAAACTTCACTACGGGCAGAATTAACTCCTCATTTTTTAACGTACATCTGTCAGTCCCTTGTGACTAACCAGCTTGGGTAGCTGAGGTCCCTGGAAAGGTCTGGAAATTGAGAGTGGGAATTAAACAAAGGTGCCATAAGGTATTTGTAGTTTCATTCCCCAAAGTCTGCCCACTCTTTACTAACCATAGGATCACCCAGCTTGACTGGGCTGTGATTCTGGCCACCCTCCTTTAGCTGCCGAGTTGCATTACTCCACCCTCACCCTGCAATAAGCAAAGAGAATTGGTTTATTCCACGGGGCCAGCCGAGTGTATAAAAAGGATACACCAAACCAAATTACCTCAAGATGAATGCAGCACCAAGAAAATGAAAAAAACAAAAAACGAAAAACAAACAAACAAACGAAACCAAACCAAACCAAAACAAAAACAAACAAAAAACCCCCAAAACCCAACAAACCTTTGAGCAAACATATACTGCTGTGAAAATTTTACATTGACATTGATATGCTGCTGTGGTGTACTTCAAACAACAGTGAGTTCAGCACTTGCAGTTATTTCAGATGTGTCTCTGATTTTTCACTCTGCCGAAGTTAAGCTCAAGGCAATGTTTCAGACACATTAACCCCCCCAAAAAAAAGAAAGCAGAGAAAAAAAAATTGCAACATTTCCCAATAAACTTTCGCCAACTTAATCCTGAGTGAGGAAGCAGGAAGAAGCTGTTGAGTGTCTTTTCATACAGCTTTTTTTTTTTAAAGACACTTCAAACATGCCACTTCCAGACCAAACGGGCTTTTGGACCTCAGGTAAGTGTTACCTTACCACAAAGGGTATCTGGAAACAGAATGCAGGAACACAGAGAGGTTCTATCCGATTTGTAAATGCCCAACCAAGTGTGTGTTTGGGGGAGAGGGAATGGGACACAGGGGGAGCAGGGGGGTCCACCCAGCAGTGCTGCATTACACAGTGCACGGGGCTGTGTCACTCCAGCTTTAGCCCGACACACCCATATTTTACAGCACACAATGTACTGTACAATTCACAAAGCCAAGAAACTCAACATATCTAATCTGGCAGAAAAACAAAGTCATATCAGGTTAATCCAATTCTTAAATTGCACAACTTTGAAAAGACCAATGGGAAAACAAATCTTCCCCTCGCTTGTGCTCCCCTATCCCTCCTCCCAGCGCACATACCCTGCACGACCTACTTTTCCTCTTTGATCCCTCAACATTTTTAGCCCACTCTCACTCTGCCCTGTTCCTCACTCCCTCCTAACCTCCCTCCAGCCCAGACCCCGGTGGCAGAGTGGAAAGTTTCCCAGATTAGAGCCAGTGCTGCGCGGGATGAATGGGGAGATGGGCACACAAGGTCACTTGGACACCCGCCCGCATGTGATACTGCAGTAATTGTGATAAGAGCCCTCAAATCTGAAGTTATCTCACCACAAGGTAGTTTCAAACAAGACAGCAGAGCTGGGGCCATTCTGCTGCACAAGAGGAACAGGACATTGCAAGGTCATGGAAAAGTTCAGCAAGTTTTTAGGTAAAACAACTGTGCTCAACTTTGGAAAGGACCAAGCCCCTTCAGGGGGCTCAGGATCAGACCCTCCAAGATCATGTTTACAAACCTTATAGCTTTATACATATATATTATATATAGTTTTCTAAGTTCTCTTTTCAAATAAAGCCCCACAGACTCATAAAATCACAAAACTCAAGAAGCTGAAGATTTCCAAGGAAGAATAATGGTGGGAAAAAAACTGTGACCCACTCCCCCCCGTCCCTCCAACACACACTAAACCAATTAAATTTGGTTTCTCACAGATTCTTTTCTCAAAGTGAATTGGCATCTCATGGTGTCTAAAACGGTGTCAGCTTTTCTAGAAGCATTTCACATGGATGAGGCATTTTAAAGGTCTTACGTGATTTTTCTGATGTTAAAAATGCACATTTACACTACTCTTCCTGCTCAGCAGCATATTCCCACCCTATATCCACTCCTATATCCCCGTCTCTATTTTCATGAAATTTTAGGACTGCAATTATTCTTTCAGAATCACGACTTCTGTGCCACACATGGTTAAAATGAGCCAATATACTAAAAAAAAAAAAAAAAAAAAAAAAAAAAAAAAAAAAAAAAAAAAAAAAAAAATAATAAAAATCAGCAAGCAGGAAGAGGCAAGAGGCCACACATACCTAGCACGACTGGATTTGGTTTGTTGTCACAGAAAACCCCCAGTGCTCTTCTCTCCCAGCAAGCAAGAGCTGCAAGAGTTACACACCCCCAGGAGGGTCGATGCCCCCGCCGAGGGGCCGCAGCTGCAGGGATTACAGACGTCACCAACATCTATATTTCCACTATGCAGCACAAAGAGGGAACAGTGCTGTGGCTGATTGCTGCAGGGTCCTTCAAATTAAGTCATTTAACCCTCTCTGTTTTGATGAGCAACAGGATTTGGGTTGGAGCGCTGGGTTCCTACTTACTAAGCACTAAGCTAAGCGCACAGCTGTTTTTTTTAAGCAGACTTCTTGCTGGAATAAGACTCATTTCCAAATGTTGCAGTGGTGAGTTTGTAAAAATGACTGAATAGTTTTAAAGTCATCTGCTCTGCTTCAGTGCAGCCATCTCGCCTTGAGCCTGTGCTTTATGTTCTGCAGCCTGTGCAGTGCACTCTCCTACAAGAGGGTTTAGTGCTATTACTTCGGTAATCTCGCTGCCCTAAAAATATTGATTGCTCCAATAAACACACTTCTGCAGCATTTTGTGCTTTGAAGTTTCACATTATTGTTCCTTCATTTCTTTCAAAATGCAATTTACAGTTTCCTTCCTCTCCACATTTAATTTGTGTTTGAGTGCTTTCAGCTGTACCGTGATTGCTGTTCCAGGTCACCTCAAATACACCGATGTCCACACACACAAAGCAAGTAAGTGTGGAGGCCTTGCAGGTGTTTTAAATAAAACTTAAAATCTGATCATTGCCACACAAAGTCATGGATCTTGCTGTGGAAGAGAACCCTGTTCATTCAATTGTTTATTAAATTCAGGAGAACCAACCAGTTCTGTAATGAATTACTTAATCTTTGACCTATTGTCCACAGCCATGTTCCAGAACAAAGAATTTACAGCAAGCTGAGCTCCCTAAGGCTAATTGGAAAAAAACTCTTTTTTTTTTTTTTTTAAACCATTCTCCATCCTCAACAAATCTTTGCCAAACTCTGTATTTTTGCCTCTCTGCTTATACACCTACGTATCTAAGGATGGCATTTTGTTACAGGTGAGTTATTGCCCTGGTTCACTCTGCTTCTGCTTGTAGTAAATGCATGTTAATGAATCCATCTGTGGGTTCCTGTCAAATTTTGTTTCAGTAATAATCTAGATTTGTGTTCCAGTTAAAAAGGAGCCTCCGTTTTCTAGAACCTCAATGAAATTTGGATTTTTTTTTTTATTTCCTCCTACCAACAGCCATACACCACCACACAAGCCAAGAGCTTCAAGATGCCCAATGTCTGTTTTCATTAAAAGCCAAATAATACGAACAAGAGAATAACACCAGCAAGATGAAGAGCTAAAGCTCCTTCTCTCAAACTTGAGTAGAGGACCCTGAAGCAAGATCGTGCCACATCAGAGGAGCTAAGCCATGGTGTTGGATGGAACACAACAGAAATCTGGGCCAAATTTAAACCCTGCAAGATTCAATTGAGAGAACAGGCAAGGAAGCAGAACTGTGCAACAGCTCCAAGGGTGTCAGAAATGTGAGAGCTTGAACAATAACCGGCATTTGTTTAAAACCTGATGGATAACACCTCAGTTATGCAAAGCCAAAGTGCTGTGAAGAGCCCCAGCAGAAAAAATAATAATAAAAAAATAAATGTTGCAACACAATTGCCTTACCTACCTCTCTGTTAGCTCTCCCCAGAGCAGCTCTGAAGCTCTCAGGACCAAATTCAGCTTTTTGATAAACAGAAAGCTCCTTTAACACCATTTGTTCATTAAAAAAAAAAGCCCCAAACTGATACAAGCTACAAAAATCTGTTTGCCATACATTCATTTTGACACAGTTGTGCATTTTAAAACTCATTTCCTTCATATGACTTAGTCCATGAAATGGGACAGATTTGAGGTTTAAGCAAATGGGTTTTTTTCAGAGCTTTCACTACCTACTTAATGTAGAAGAGACCAACCCACAGTTTTTCTTGAATATAGCTCAGTTGAAATATTTTTTTTCTGATCACCGGTCTTTTGTGAAATTCAGACAAAATACTGAAAATCTATTTTCTTTGTTATGAAAGGAAAACTTAAAAAAGGAAGCTTATGATCATGTTTGTGTGATATAAATACTCAATAGTAGTACTGCCAGGCAGCCATGCTCCTGGTTTCATAATGCTCTGAAGATCTCTTTACTGATGGTGACTGTGTCCTTTCATCCTGTGAAAACTCCACTGGTGCACTGAGAGCTGTTACCCCCATTAAAAAAAAAAATACAATAATTCCAGAAAGATGAATGACAAGTGAGTGAATGGTGACATTTTGCTGCTCCACCTGGGAGCTGACGGAGAGCAGTCAACAAGCTGCCTGCCTGCTGAGCCACACAGAAATCAGTGAGACCACATGAGGAGTAAAGTACTTACTGCTCAGATTAATTGGCAGAATCTGGCCTCTGCAGCTCCCACAATTGCCAATTTGCTGTCATATAAATATGTAGAGATTGAGTAATTTAATGTGTTTCCAAGTAGCTTCATCTAATCAGATAATATCAAAGTCTTTGTATACATCTCCTGATGAGGTCTGCTCTCTTCACTACAATGTATTGTTTTATGAAAGACTTCAGGGTGTACTTGCTTCTTAAATAAAATCAAATCACTGCCCTGAGAATCCTGCAATTGCTCTCCAAAGCACTTTGAGATGGGAAGCAAAGCTCTGAGAAAGTCACTGTGCTTGTTCTCGGTAATTGCAACAAGTCTGACAGTCAAGACACCCAAAAGGGGACAAAAAAACCCCCCCAACAAACCAACAACACTAGGTGTTCCCTCTGTGTATCCTCTTCCTAACTGTGGACAGCCCTTCCTTGCCTAAGGAGCTCTACCTGTGTAGAATTCACCAATCCCAATGAGACCTGGAGAGTCAGGCCAGGGATATTTGAACGTATAGCATAACACTGAAGATTATTTCACTCTGTTTACTGTTTGAACTCTGAATTAACTTCAAGTCCTTTCATGCAGTCGAGCACTTATTTAACCGATAACCAACATTTAACAGTGAATATTAAAATTAGCTCCCTTGAAGGAGTCACAGTGTTCTTGCTTCCAGCACTAACAAGCCTTGTGCGTTCAGCACTTTTCCCCCCTCCGTTATCATGTGACAGGCTATTTATAATATTTGCCTGAATATATTTCGCATCTCCCTTTGATCCGGAGAGCTCGTGAGGCTTCGTCTGCGGACTGAGCCTCCTCTGCCGTGGCAGCGCAGGGCGAGGCTTTGCCATCTCGGTGCCGGGGCCGGCGGGGATGGCAGAGGCGGAGCCGTGCGGAGCCGGCGGCACAGGGCAGGGATCCGTGCCTGGAGCACATGGTCCCGCAGGCACCAGGAGCCTCACGTGAGGCTCAATGTGCAGAGCAGCCGCTGGGACCAGCCCCACGCCGGCTCCGCCGGTCACTCCCCCGGGCACACGGGAGACCAAAGGCCAGGAAATTCCCAGCGCCTCTGGGTGCCGCAGGTAGACAGAGCCCTTCGCCTCTCAGACAGGGGGGCTCGGGCAACCCCTTCCTGCTTGGAAACAGTGATTAGGGCTTAGGAGAGGATTCCGCAGGCAAGCTGGGAATGCTGCCCTTCGCACTGCAAGGCTGTGCTGGAAGAGGAGGACGAGGAGGAGGAGGAGGTCACGTTAAGAAACACAGGGGAAGAGAGGCTGCAATACAGGGAGTGTTGCACACACACCCTTTTTGGGCTGCCCCTGCACCAAGTCATCCCCAGCACCCAGCCAGGAGGCTGGATGGAGCAAGAACAAACCTCTCCCACTTGGCTGCTGCGCCTGTCACAAACAAGAGCTCCAAGAAAACGCCAAAAAAACCCACCCAGCCCCGCCTGGTGTCAGTCACTGCAGCTCAGTGCCTGTGTAAGAAGCAAGAGGTAATGGATATTTACACTCTACATGGAATATCTCAGCTGAATAAATAAACCAAGACATTTAATAAAACCCTTTGTGTTCTTAGAGGGGGGTGGGAGGTGTAAGTGCACCTCACATGCAAACAATCCTCAGCTTTTTGATTAACATGCCCCAAAATTTTATTTTTTTTTTTTTTTGACTGAAAGTGAAGACTCACGAATATAGCACACAGTTATATTTCTGCAGTGGATTACAAAGCTTGTTTTTCCTTTTTTCCTTTGGCAAGTAGTCGAAGGCACCCAGCCATCCAGGGAACACAGACCGAAAACCACCGTCACAGAACACAAAGCAGGAGGGAGCTCTCTCAGAACCTCTGACAGCCCCATCCTCCTCAGGGAGCGGGGCAGAAACAACACCTGGTTATCCCCGAGACACAGCCCCACATCCAAGGCTTTGGTGGCAACCACAAAACTCAGATCTAAACCACAAAATCCCAAAAATCTAATTAGAGTCCTTCACCAGACTTAGCCTGATGTTTCTGAACTCTAATTAACATCATTCAAACCCCTTACAGTACCTGCCCCAATCACCCCCACCAGGGAAAAGAGCCAGGAAAAAAGCAACAACCCACGTAGTTACCTGCAAAATATGAGCTTCCCTTTACACACAAACAGCTAAAAGTTAATCCAAATTTCCTTAAGGACTCTGCAGTTAAACAGAAATTTACATTCCACCAAGTAACATGGAAAAAGACAACACAAGGTGTGCAACAGATGAAGAACCACAAAAATGTGTTCACGGTAATGGGTTACTTTAAAAGCTTCATAAAATCTGAAAACCAACCTACCAGCATCCAATACCAAGACAAAAAAAGAGGTTTTAAATGCGTCTACACATGACAACGACTGTTGGTCTGGAATACTAAAATAAATCAAAATACTCTTTTTTATTAACAAAATCAGTACTGTGAAAAACACATGGTTCCAGTCTTGCAACAGTCACCGCCCTGTGTCCCTCCTCGTCCAAAAAACCCAGCATTTGCTGTATGTACATTCCCTGAACAGAAATGTATGGGAAGTAGATGATTCCTTTATTCTTTGCAGATGATAAACTGGTGAGTCTAAACATTTTTTCACTGAGCAGACAAATCTGAGCTGGACACAGAGAATTAAGTTAAATTTATACAAAACCATTTCGTTGTTAGGTTTTTTTCAGGGGGGAGGGGGGGAAATCAATGAAGATTTTTGTAATGTCACATCTACAGCCAGGTCAGCACCGCTCTGCTGAGCCTGATGACATTCCTCACTCTACGCCAGCGCAGATTTCCTCATTTCCAGAGATGGTACCAAACAAGTCGGGGCAATGCCACTCACTTCTACAGAGAGATAAGGCTTGTGTTCCAACGCACGCACAAAGTCAAATCTCCTTACGCTGCTCTTCCACAGCCCACCCGCGTCCCAGACACCCCAGGGACATCCCTGAGTCACACTCGGGGTTCCACGTGCGGGTGAACTCCCACCCCCGGACACGGCACAGCCGGGTTGGGAATTCTGGCCACCCGCACGTGACGCCCTGATGCCAAAAACCACAGAGCCATTTAAAGCAGGGACACGAGCACCACGGGGTTCGACCCTTCCTTTCAGCTCCACACGCTCTAACAGGCTTCCATGGCCGGGCAAAAGTCAGGAGACGCAGCAGTGAAATATTTTTAGGAGAATTACTATCACCTAAAAGATCCAGTTTTCCTAAAAGCAGTAAGATCACATGAAACGGATTTTTATTGAAATCGTATACTCTATACTGTTTTTGCCTGGTTTTATTACAACAATACAAATCACAACAGCCATGCATACTGGAATGGTAGCTCACAGCAATCAAAAATTCTTTCTTCATGCGGTAGTTCAAAAAAAAAAAAAATCTGTTTTAAAAGTCTTAAGATCTATTAACCAACAGGCTCCATTGTAATGATTTTAACGTTCACCTCCATATTTCAAAACAGCACATTTGCCTTGGCAGGTTTATGACAACCCTAAATGCTTGCTTTTACTCATTTTTTTTTTTAAAAATATATGTTATATTCTCAAACTTCCTCAAATGCTGAACTGTAAGATCTTCCCTTCAAAGCTGATTGTCAAAGTAATATTTTCACATGGCAGCACATGAAAATTTCAACAACCTGATGATAAACCAGACTACTGTTAACTAAGTCACAGTTGCTATCTGTAATGGGGGGCAACAAAAATATAATTTAGGAAGTGAAATGAGCTCCCTTTTACAAAAACCAGATTCAACGAAACATTCTATTCTTGTAAAGGAAAAATGGTGTGGGGAAAAATATCTGCAGATTTAAATGTTTTATCCTACCCCAAGAGACATGACGTCCTTTACAACAGTAAAAAAAAAAGTGCACAGTGAGGTAAGTTCGTAACCCTGAGCTGCAAATGGCTCAGGAAAAAACTCTAAAAAAAAAAAAA